>JABUQX010144204.1:0-17500 GCA_015478945.1 Trachelipus rathkii
CGGTAGCCGCTAGTTTCAATCGGAACGGGTGTTTAACCGTTTTCGCGTATCGTGAAACGCTTTCGCGTTTTCGTGCGCCACTTCAACCAGCACCTTATGAACTAATTTGGATTATAATTCTAATAATTTAACCTTCAACGCCTTACCATCTATATTTAAGATACTGAAGGAATAAAAGACTCCATGGTTCGAAGAGAAATTTCTCTTTGACAATGATATTATACTAGCTATTGTTTATATTGATCCAATCTACAGAGGTAAGCTTGTGAAGAACAACTTAACCAAAAGCTAAAATCTGCACTGCAATATGACCATTTGTATTAATGGTTGCAGAAAGTTCAAAGAAGGAAAAGGATACATAACTTATATTGTAAGTGATGGAAACTACAACTATCTCCGTTACTACCTTCCCAAGTATTATTTCAGAAAGTTCAGAAGGTATTATGAAGCTTCTAGATATTGAGAGCTTAGTCGAAGGCGTCGATTGGTTCCAAGAAAAAAGGTCAAGGTCGCCTAATCCTTGTACACAATATTCAATAACTTTAAATAAAATTTCTTTGCTGCACTGAAGAGATTGAAAAAATTTTATGTAACTGGCTATCAAGACATTGTACAAGAAGCTGAAATTGCTGTTACTGCTCTACCTCCAACGCAAGTTAGCGTGGAACTGCTTTTCTGTTCTTCGCATTATAAAATCAGACCAAAGAGGAAAAATGAAGGAGAACCTGGCAGATGCTATTCTATTTTTAAGAACTAATCATTCAATGAGTAGATGATATTAGATGTAAGTTCATGTAACTAAGTAATGTAGTAGTTTATATATATATATATATATATATATATATATATATATATATATATATTTATATATATATATATATATATATATATATATATATATACATATATATTTATATATATATAATATATATATATATATATATATATATATATATATATATATATATATATATATATATATATATATATATATATATATATATATATATATATATATATATATATATATATATATATATATATATATATATATATATATATATACCTATATATATATATATATATATATATATATATATATATATATATATATATATATATATATATATATATGTAAATAATACGTAGACCCCTTCCCTAATTATTTAAATTTATCAAAATTTTTTGATGGCTTAAGTCTCTTAATTATAATTTTTAATAATAATAAAAATAATAGTTAATCAAAGCAAATTAAGAGTATATATGTTTTATTAATAGAAATGAGGAAACATATTTGTAGTTGGTGAAGATTTCTTAGTTGAAGTGGCTGTTGTTCCATATATATATATATATATATATATGTGTGGAAGGCCATCTATATATATATATATATATATATATAATATATATATCTTATATTATATATATATATATATATATGTATATATATATATATATATATATATATATATATATATATATATATGATATTAATATATATATATTAATATATATATATATATATATATATATATATATATATATATATAACTATATATATATATATATAATAATATATATATATATATATATATATATATATATAATATATATATATATATATATATATATATATATAACTATATATATATATACCGCTATATATATATATATTAATATATATTTTCTTTCTTCTTTCCTCCCAGGAAGGATTCTTCATCCCTGTCAGCGTCGCGCAAACGCATCTTTCTCCAGACGTCGGTCTCCTGCTATTCACTCTTCTCTTCACCGCTCTCTCTCATATTTGGTGTGACATCTTTCCCAGGAGTCCTCCACCGATTCCGCCCATCTCTTCTTCGGTCTTTCCCCTTGGTCTTCTGCCCTCTGGTGTCCATTCCCATCTTCTTTTCGGCATTCTCTCCTGCTCCATCCTCTCCAGATGTCCCTACCATCTCAATCTCCCCACATCCATCTTCAGTGTCATCTTCTTCACACTTATATCTTCTCTAATAACTTCATTTCTTATTCTGTCTCTCTTACTCTTTCCAATCATAGTTCTTAATATCCTCATCTCCGCCACTTGTATTCTACTCTCCTCTCTTCTCGTTGTTGTCCATGTTTTCCTGCTCCGTAGCAGTGTTGGAGTCAGTGTGCTGTTAAAAATCACTTTTTTACCTCTATTCCGATGTTTCTATCTTTCATCATGGGGTATACCGCTTTCATAACTAATCCACACTTTTCCATTCTTCGCGTAATCTCTTCTCCACTTCCTCCCCTTCTGTTAAAACACCCTCCGAGATAATTGCAGGTATTTACCGCCTTCACCTCCTCCTCTCTCACCATCATTCTCATCCCCTTCTCATTTCCTCCGGTTACTGTTAATATCTCTGTCTTCTGTATGTTCATCTTCATCCCTGCTTCCTCCAACTCCTCCGCAAACAACTCCACTACCTCTCGAATCGCCTCCTCTCTCTCGCTCCAACATGCCAGATCGTCCGCATATGCCATTATGTCCCCTTCAAATTCTCCCAGTCATAGGGAACATGATACAAATCTATAAAATATTTACCACGGACAGTTTTTCTAGGGGACACAATAAGAAATGTAGGAAGACGTGTAACCTTGATTCATTCTGTAATAGTGTTTAAAATTTTTTGAATGGTTTCCCGCAGGAGTTTGTTGAGTGTGACTCACTTGCAACATTAAAGAAAGGATTGGATAGATATATGGATTGTTTGTGCATCATATAGTATATTCTGACGTAGCCAAAGTGGCAGGTTTTTAGTTAGTTATTAAAGTAAACCGCATGTTGCAGCTACCAGTATCACAATAAACTTATTAAAGCTTGTATTGTGGTTAGCATGAACCTTAGCAAAGATTTTACTTTTGGTAGTAGTTGGCGTATATATTATATTGACCTTTGTTTAGAAAATTGACAGGCCTTAGGGTGTGGTGTAGGTTGTGTTTGTCGCATGGGCATGTATTTGATAAATATTTAGTTGACTGGGACAGTCTCGATAGGTCCATGTTGCCTCTAACTGGTTCTTTGTTTCCTTATCTCTATCTGAGGTAATACTACGAACTTTGATATAAATATTAACTTTCTGATTGGACAATGATATGATGGTGTAAAAGCAATGAAGAAATGTTTTAGAGGTGTTTAAGCTGTCGAAAATATCCAGCGGCATTAGATGTTCATCACTGTTCACATTCATGTGAAGTACAACTCATTAAAAACTTTATGGCACATCGAATGCAACTATATGCTATTTTAGATTGCCAAGGCCGACTACTATTTTAAAAGAAAAAAAAAGAAAAGATTTTCCCAGACACAAAATGGACAAAGCTCTCACGAATGGGCGACACAAGGTAGGTGGAGAAAATTTCGATGGATTGTTACGACCTAATGAAATTTTTAAAGCATTGTTGAAGCTTAAGAGGAGCTTCAATGGATCAAGATATTAACCTTTTATAAAAAACTTAGATCTTTTCAAGTCTTTTAAGCAAAAGCAAATTTGCTATAAAGTTTATTTATTTATGTCTTTAACTTTATTCTCAAACACTCTTTCATTATGTATTACATTGCATTCTCCATAATTAGTGACAGCAGCTGCTCTTAATCATATTGGAAATGTGATGTTTGTTTAGAAGGGTTTTCAAGCAAATATCAACGAAACATTTTCAAACATTTTGGAAGTTGCAACAGAACTTCTGCTTTCTGATAATGAAGAAATTATAATGCCTCTTGTGAAAATCAATTTAAAATGAAAAGATATAGGGCAATTACAATTTATATTCTTGATGATTTTTCAAACCAGTTAGAGAGCAAGTTCGCGAATCAAAGATCCATACTTACTAATCTTTATAAAGTTACTTATTCCATCGACATCTATCCAAAATTTTGTTAATTTTGGAAATAAATTTGATATGTGCAGTCATATTTAGATTGTTAAGGATTTTAGCATTTACCTCACTCAAAATGTGAAATCAAAAACAATATTTCACTACTCTGAAAAGGCTCAAAGCAAACTTTTTCAATTCTACATGAGAAGAAAATCTAGCAGAACTGGCTTTAATGAGTGTTCATCATAGCTTCACAATATAAACGAAGGAAGTTATCAATCATTTTGCTGTTAAGAGATCAAAATTAAGAATTTATATATATAGCTATATATATATATATATATATATATATATATATATATATTATATAAATAAATAAAAAATATATATATATATATATATATATATATAATATATATATATATATATATATATATATATATATATATATATATATATATATATATATATATATATATATATATATATATATATATATATAATATATATATACTATATATATATATATATATATATATATATATATATATATATATTATATGTATGTAATAATAATAATATGTATATAATATATCTTCTTCTGCTATATAACAACAACAATAATATATATATATATAGCTATATATATATATTTATATATACTTATATAATATGCCATAATAATATATGTAACCAGCATATATATATATGTAGCAGCCATATGTAATAATATATATAACTGCTATATATATAATATATATATATATGTAATAACCAATAATAATATATATATATATCGGAGTAAAACAATTGAAATTTTTTTTTTTGCTGCTTATATAATATATATATATATATATATATATATATATATATATATATAATAGCATAATATATATATATATATATATAACATATGTATATATATATATCAACATCATCATCATCATCATCACCACCTTCTCTCCCCAAGACTGGGGTTAAGGTGCGCGACATGCACAGGAAACAGAAAAGTAGAAGAATATGACGAAGGCGCCCAGCCTTACCGCCTTTATATGAGTGAGAACTCGTCGCATTCGGAAAACCACCTTAAGAGCTTCACGGGACAGCAGCGACGGACCTCACTATGGCATCTCGTCAATGTGGGATTAATCCCTTGGCCCAGGTGGGCCAAACAATACCCCCTCACCAAACCTCGCCATTCACCACTATTATGCATCTTTCTTCTCTCTCTGCCAAACTCACATTTCTCCTCCAGGCATTTCTTTACTGACTCAATCCACTTTTCCTCGGTCTCCCAGCGTTCGATTCCCAGCACACTCCACCACTATACATCCGCTTAACCAACCGACTATCATCCATCCTTTCCACATGATGAAACCATCTCAACGTACTTTTATTTATTCTCTAATTTACCCCACACCAATCACTACCACGTTCATTTCTCATTTTATCAATTCTTCTCACACTGCTGCCCCTAAGATTGTCCATCAGAACACATTTTTACTTTAGATCTATTACCTCTTATTCCAAACCATAGTCCTTATATATATATATATAAATATATATATATATATATTATATAATATATATATATATATATATATATATATATATATCTTCCTCATATATATGCTATATATATATACCCAACTGCTGTATCTTCTTATATATATACTATATGCCTTATAACCAACATATATATATAATTTTTCATATAGATAATTCTAGGGTGGAGTCGAGTCGGAGTCGGAGTCGGAGTCGGTAATTTTCAAGGGTGGAGTCGGAGTCGGAGTCGGAGTCGGTAATATTCAAGAGGTCGGAGTCGGGGTCGGAGTCGGTAATTTTCATAAGGGTGGAGTCGGAGTCGGGGGAGGTCGGAGTCGGAAATTTTGAACCGACTCCACAACCCTGGTGGCAGGGGACGGTGTTAGAATTATGGAGAATGGAAAAAAGTGGAAGGTGTCCCTACTTATGCTATGCGAATGATTTGGTTTTTGCGTGGCAAATCTGAAGAGAGTTTGAAAGAATTGGTAAGGTGTGTAAAAGGAGGGTTTGAAAGTAAATGTAGAAAAGTCATGTATGGTCGTGAGTTTTTGAAGCAATTATGGGAAGTCATGTTAGATTATTGAGCAACTGGAACAAGTGTCTGAGTTTAAATATTTAAGATGCATTGGATGAGAAAAGAGAGGTGAATGATGAAGGGTGTTTTCTCCTAGGAGAGAAGTTGTGAATGGTAGGAAGGTGGCTGGATTACTAACTAAATCTTGGTGGTTGTAAAGGGATAGGTCTTGAGTGCACTAGGGATTTGCATGAGGGTATGTTGTTACCTGTGTAAATATATAATAGTAGTGAAACTATGGTGTGGAATAAGAGGTATAGATCTAAGGTACAATGTTTTCAGATGGACAATCTTAGAGGCGTGTTAGGTGTGAGAAGAATTGATAAAATAAGGAATATGAACTCATTAGGGAGTCGTGTAGCGCGAAAAGTAAATGAGAGAACAAACGAGAGTACATCGAGATAATTTGGTCATATTTAAAGGATGGTTGATAGTAGGTTGGTTAAGTGGATGTATTGTGGTGAGTGTGTTGGGAATCGACCGGCTGGGAGACCGAAGAAAAAGTGGATTGAGTCAGTAAAGGAATGCCTGAAGGAGAGGAATGAGTTTGGCAGAGGCGAGAAGAAAGCTGCATAATAGGAGTGAAGCGCGGGGTTTTATGAGTTGATATGGTTGTGGGCCTGGCCAAAGGAATGAACCCCACATTTGCGAGATGCCACAGTGAGGATTCCTCGCAGTCTCGTGAGACCCTAGGGTGGATTTTTTGACTGCGACGAGTTCTCACTTAAGGTTATAAAGGGAACGGTAAGGGGGGAGCTTTCTTTTCGACTTGCGTCATATTCTTCTACTACTTTTCTGTTTCCGGTGCATGCGACGCACCTCACCCCCAATCTGGAAAATAATAATAAAAGATAACGGGAATGAGAATGATAAATATATATATATATATATATATATATATATATATATATATATATATATATATATATATATATATATATATATATATATATATATATAAAATAAAAATATATATATATATATATATATATATATATATATATATATATATATATATATATATATATATATATATATATATATATATAGACAAAATAATTAAGTAAATGATTTTAACTTTTTAAGTACTCTTGAAACTGAAAGAATTAAACTGTTAATTTTATAATGGCAAATGGTATCAGCAAATAATTTGAAGTTTACTGATTTTCGCAAATTTTGTTATAGTTTCAATAAAAATATAAAAAATAACTCTCCGAAAATTATAATCAGCTAATGAAATTGGGGCTTATTCGTTCGTGTAGGGATAAAACTTTGTTAAAGTAGATCGTATCTACTGGTAACAACCTACATAAGAATAATGAAACACTAGAATAAAATGGATATTTTACTAGAAACTTAACCCTAAAATACACACGCGTGTTTAAACATCGAGATTCACGCTATTACTATATTTGTAAACAATAATAAACAAGACTATGATGCATTTTATAAAAATACGGCCATGTTGCCAGAATTCTCTCTACTGGCATAGTAGCCAAAACACATATTTAAAATACATAAAATATAATTTCATAGAATAAACAATATTATTCAACACTCTCCCTTATTGTTTATTCTGCAACGTTGGTTAGTCCATTCCAATTTTTCCGTTCAGCATCATTAACCTTGGTTGATGTAGAGGCTTTGTGAGTCCATCTGCAAGTTGATTCTCACTGCTAATCTTGAGTACTTCTATTTCATCATTTTGAACTTTTTCTCTAATGAAGAAATGGCGTACTTTTATATGCTTGGTCCTTTTGTGAAATTCTGGATTCTTACTGAGTTTAATAGCTGCTTCATTGTCAATCCAAAGAGTAGGTTTCTTGAAGACTTCTGTAATTTCTTCCAAAAGTTGATGAAGCCACACAATTTCTTTTGTTGCTTCACTTGCTGCCATAATTTCAGCTTCTGTTGTTGAAATAGCAACTGAACTTTGCTTTTGACTACTCCATGAAATTGCTCCTCCAGCATATAAACAAACAATTCCAGTTGTTGAATGCCCTGTTCTTAAGTCCCCAGCATGATCTGCATCACTGTACCCTTCCAGATGATCTTGTTCAGAATCACATTTATAAATAATACCCTTCTCTTGTGTACCCTTCAAGTATCTGAACACTCTTTTAACTTTTGTAACATCTTCTATTGATGGATTTTCTACACTTCTGGCAAGATAATTAACAGCAAATGCAATATCTGGTCTTGTTGCTGTTGCAAGATATAGAAGAGCTCCTATTGCTGATCTATAAGGGAAACTCTCCCTGGCTTCAATGTCATGTGTAACATTATCCTTTAAAATGGGTGTTGACACTGCATTGCAATTTTCCATACCAAATTCCTTTAGTATTCTTTTAGTATAACATGACTGACTAATTTTCTTTGAACCATCATTTCTTGATTCAATTTCAATTCCTAAAAAATATGTTGCAGATTTATATGTTATTTTGAATTCCTTTTTTAATTCTTCTAAAAATTTCTGCAGTTCTGTTTCTGCAATTCTGCTTGACTTGTTGATGCAACTAGTCCATCATCAACATATAATGCAAGTATGATTTTATGTCCATTCTGATTTCTTATGTAAAGACAAGGATCAGCTGTACTTTTACCAAAATTAAGTTTTGAAAGAAAGTTTCCAAGTCTTTCATTCCAGCATCTTGGTGCTTGCTTAAGCCCATACAAACTACGTTTTAATTTGCATACTTTGTCTGTCCCATCTTCAAAACCTTTGGGTTGTTTCATATATATTTCTTCTGATAAATTTCCATAAAGAAATGCTGTTGAAACATCAAATTGTATTAAGGACATATTTTCTTTAGTTGCTACACTTATTAAAGTCCTTACAGTACTTTTATTTGCTACTGGACTGAATGTTTGCTCATAGTCAATTCCTTTATGTTGACTATACCCTTTTGCAACTAATCTTGCTTTATATTTGTCAACTGTACCATCTGGATTCATTTTAATTTTATAAATCCATTTGTTTTCAATTGGTTTTCTTCCTGGTGGTAATTCAACTAGTTCCCAGGTTTGATTTTCTTTCAATGATTTCATTTCATTTTTCATTGAATTAACCCATTTTTTCTTATGCTTACTCTGCATAGCTTCTTTGTAATTTTCAGGTTCTTCCATATCTTCTAATAATAGATAAGTACTGTAGTCATCAAACCATGATGGCTTTTTAATTACTGATCTGTCTCTTAATTGTTTTGTGCTTACTATTCTATCTTGTTCTTCTTCTTCTTCTGAATCAGATTCTATTTCTGTATTAGATTCTATTTCTGTATCAGATTCTGTTTCTGTATCAGATTCTATTTCTGTATCAGATTCTGTTTCTGTATGTGATGAGTTTAATCTAATTATAGATGTACTGTCATCAGTTTCTGTATTTTCTCTATTTGATTCTTTCTTTTTATTTTCTTTTTCTGATTCTATCTCATCTGATATTGAAGTTGAAAGTTCTTCTTTTTCAAATACTACATCTCTGCATCTAAACACAAAATTATTTGCTTGATCATATATTCTGTAGCTTTCATCTCCATCATAACCAATTAACACACCTGATTTTGCTTTTGGGTCTAACTTTCTTCTTTTCTGATCTGGAATCCACCCACTGCATGCTGTTCCGATTACACGTAGATGCTTGATTCTGGGCTTTCTATCATACCAGATTTCAAAAGGCGTTTTCCCATCAACTGTGGATTTTCCAGTTCTATTTATTATATATGCTGCTGTGTTAATTAATTCTGCCCAACACTTCTGTGGAAATTTTACTTTTGAATACATGAGTGATCTAGCAGCTTCAACTAGCGTTCTATTTTCTTTTTCCACTCTATTTTGTTGTGGAGTATACGGAGCCGTTAACCTTTGTCTTACTCCATATTTATGTAAAAGCTTTTTAACTAACTTATTATTAAATTCTAAGCCATTATCACTTAAAAATTCTCTGATTGGATGTCCTTGTACTTTTGCTTCTTCAAGTACTTGCTCCAATTTTTCTACAACTTCTGATTTTTCTTTAATAAAATATACAAATCTCATTTTTGAGAAATCATCTTTGAAACATACAAAATATTTATAACCTGAGTTTGATAATACTTGAAATGGTCCACAAACATCTGCAAATAACAATTCTCCTTGCTTAGTACTATTTGGTCTTTTTCCAAAATTCTGACGATGCATTTTTCCATTTATACATCCTGTACAATTTCTGTTATCAAGGTGAGTTTCAATATTTAGTTCTCTTTTGATCAGATTTCTTATGTGTCTTCTATCCTGATGTCCCATTCTTTCATGATATAACTGTAATAGATCCTTTTCTTCAAGTGCATTTATTTCTGGTATATGGGAGATTTTAGCTTTCATTGCAACTTTGAATAGCCCTTCCTTTAGTTTACGATAGCCATTAAAATAGGCTTTTTTGTCTACCATAAAACTACATACACTTGGTTCAGATATAAATTCACTATTTGGATGCTTATCATGAGCTGCTAATACTGAAAATAAATTTTTCTTAATATCAGGAACATACCAAACATCATTCAAAAATAATTGAGATATTTTTCCATCTACAACTGATTCTACTTCAATTGTTCCATATCCTAACACATTTGCTTCCTGACCATTTGCTGATTTTACCTTGACTGAATGCTCAAATTCATTAAAAGTTTTAAAATAACTTTTCACATTTGTTATATGTTTTGTAGCGCCATTATCAAAATACCAATTTTCTCTATCATTTTCTTCGGAAATAAAAACTTGTTCATCTACCGCTAACATAAAAGCATTAACTTCTGTTTTAGCTTTTGAATTTTCTTTATTTTCAAAATTTGCATTTCTTTCTGGCTTTATTTTTCTTTCTGGTCTACCATCTGCAATCCATTTTCTGCAATTTTTGATCCAGTGACCTTTTAAATGGCAGTAATTACAAGGAAATTTCTTCATTTTATCTTTGGTACTAATTTCTCTGTAGTTTCCTTCTTGATTTTCTGACTTAACCTTTGATGCCAACTTATTTGCTTCTGTGCAAAGCCAAGTTACCAAATTATCTATACTTCTTTCTTTTCTATTACTATGAATCATAAGCCATGTAGTTTGGAAATTTGAATAATCCTTTGGCAAAATTTCAAAAATCTTACATATGAGAAATATCTCTGGCAATGTACCTTCATTCTTCTCTTGAATTTTGACAATTTCTTCCTGAAGATTACCCCAGAGCTGTCTTATTGAAGATAAATTTCCAGCCATGTCTAATTTCTCATTCCATTTGTAAGAAAAAACTGTGAACAAACATCGTAAACTTTGTTTTCTTCAACTCCTGCAAAAAGATTGTGTAGTTCCTTCCATACTTCATCTGGCTTCAAAAGATTCCTTATTTGACTTCTAATACTTTGGCTTGAGGTTGAAACCAACAAAAACATTACATCTGATTGAGTTTTGTTGAATTTGTCTAATTTCTTTTTGTATGCATTTTTCTCTTCAACTGTTGCTGTGGTACTGGGTTCTTGTGGCTTTTCTAATTTACCATTGATTGCTTCTATTGCATCTGGTATACCACTTAGCCTTATTTGCATAAGATACTTCCAATCTTCCCAGTTTGCCTTACCTTGTAGTGAATCAATTTTCTGCATTGAGAAATCCATATTTAACTATATAATAGGCTTTCTAATTCTAATTCTATTTTAGAGTTTATCTAGGCCTATTTCTTAATTCTATTATAGGGTTTATCTAGGCCTATTTCCTAATTCTATTATAGGGCTGACCTAGGCCTACTTTCCATTTTCTGTTTCACATTCAAATTAGGCTTGTTACAAACTACTCTCAGCTACCATGTTAAAGTAGATCGTATCTACTGGTAACAACCTACATAAGAATAATGAAACACTAGAATAAAATGGATATTTTACTAGAAACTTAACCCTAAAATACACACGCGTGTTTAAACATCGAGATTCACGCTATTACTATATTTGTAAACAATAATAAACAAGACTATGATGCATTTTTAAAATACGGCCATGTTGCCAGAATTCTCTCTACTGGCATAGTAGCCAAAACACATATTTAAAATACATAAAATATAATTTCATAGAATAAACAATATTATTCAACAAACTCTTTTATTGTGTATTCTGCAACGTCAATGTAATCCATTCCAGTTTTAACGATTATCAATGATTCTATCCTATAGACAAAATGTACTTAAATAATTTTAAAACAAATTCAAATAAATTTGCAAAACCATTTTTTTAAAAGTAAAATACAATAAAGATATTTAAAAAATTAATGTAATAACGCTACTAAAAGTATATATATATATATATATATATATATATATATATATATATATATATATATATATATATATATATATATGTTCTTTATATACTACTATATATATATATAAATATATATATATAAAACGGGGAATGTTAATGTTTATTTAACATTAGAATTTCCTGCAATAGAAAGTTGCAAGATTTAGTAAACAACTTTATGCGCATGCGTGAAAGAGAGTGATCTTTCATCACTTGCAACAAAATATTCATAGAAGGAAGACGTAGTTTCAAGAGAGAAATTTAATATTCAAAGTTAATAAACTACATTATGTAATAGTAAATAATTAAAGGACAAACAAGTTTAGCAAAGGCTAATAGAGGCTATAATCAAGGACGATGTCATTAGCATTTACCAATAAAAGTTTGTGTGAACACATCCGTACAAATTATTACCCTCTGCCTGAACTTGCTTGGGAGTCAAAAGTCTGTCGGAATTGTGAATGCAAAAGATGTTCAAATCGCCGCTTTATGATTACGACAAATATCTAAATTCTCAAATCATTAGAAGAAATTTAACAGTCCTTGATTTGAGGAATTTAACACAGTCCTTGATTAAAAGGAATAATTTGGAACGAATTACAAGTAAGGAAAATCCTGCAAGTCATTTAAGATATTCAAGAAAAGTTGTCTGCAAAGCCAAAATGTCTGCCGAATTGGAGGCGTAAGAAGAAAACGAGATGTGCAAAAGGATATTGGCGCTGTTACATTGGCATAGTCTCCTCCCTCTCCTTTATTCGTTGCTTGAAGCAAGTATTGAAGAAATAAGAAAAAAGAAGAAGGATTTGCAGTGTTTTTAAAATATATGTTAAAATAGTAAAGTTTTAAAAGTGAAAGTTATTTAAAGTTAATTAAAGTTAAAATTCTTTTTAATAGTTAAATAAAAATAATAAATAAAGAAAAATTTTTCCAGTGCCATTGGTACCTTAGATTGCCAAATGTCGCTTTTGTAAAATTTTATAGAAGTGAAAAAAGATCAAGTGCTTTGCAATAGGTTAAAGTTGCCAAGCATCAGTTTTCGTAATAAATTTATAATTATAAATAAATTTATAATGATAAAATAATAAAGTTATAATATGTTTATGAAGTTTATTATAAAATAAAGGTGTTTGTTAATTATAAATAATAATAAATTAATAAATAATATAAATATAAAATATTTTAGATAGATGAATAAATCTGTGTTCAAAGTGACACTGAAAATGCCAAATTGAGATGGCGTTAGTGACGTCATATAAAGTTGCAAGGTTTAAAAATAAAATTTAAAGGTATTATATGAAAATAAATATAAGAATAATGTGTCATCATAAGAGTTGTGAATAAAAAAAAAATAATAGGTAATAAAAATCAAAATGACAAAGATTAATAGTAACTAAGTTGCTTTAATATTTTTTTATTTGCTTGCAAAAAAGCACAAGGTTTACGAACGATACTTAAAAGTAAATATAAAGAGTGCCACATGTCGCTATATTGCAATGTTTAGTATAAAAATAATAAAGAGAAAGATAGCGTAATATTGTTTTAAATAAGTTTAGTATAAAGATGATAATAATAAAGAGAAAGATACAGTAATATTGTTTTAAATAAATAAATAAAAATAATAATAAAAGTAAATTCTAGAGTTTAAATTTAAAATTTTAAAATTAAAAAGAGTATACCTCTAAAATCGTTTTCTTTTTTATTTGAAAGAAAACTATATTTAAACTATTTAAAAGAATAACTTAAATAAATCTAATAAAAAAAAAATAAATATTTTAACATTTTTTTTTATTTAAGTTTTTAAATATGATTAAAAATTTTTCTATAGATGTATATATATATATATAAACATATATATATATATTATCTAAAAAACTTAACATTAAGCTATTATGATGGTCGAAAATATAATTTACTGAAATATTACATGTCACAAGTGGAGTTAAATATTTTTTAACTCTGGGTAATAAAACTGAATTAAATATTTTTTTTTAAATATTTATTTGGGTAATTAATTATTAGATTTTAAAAATGGATTACGATTTCACAGAATATGTAATGAATATTAAAAACCTAATAAAGGAGATCAAAGAACAAAGTTGTGATATGTTTGTAGAAGAAAAATTAAATGAAAGCAAAAATAGAAAATTTCTATCAGACATGTTTATAAAACTGGATCTATACTATAAAATTTTTAAGGGTAGTAACTACATTAGTTTTAAACAAATAAAAGATGAAGGTATAAAAAAACGTATAAAAAAAATCGAAATAAGTCTTGAAAAAGATATAGTAAAAGTTAAAAATACAGTACGAATAATTTATGATATCTTGGGTATTAAAGATGAAGATAAAACTATAGAAAAAGAAAGAGACATAGTGAAAGTTAGTTCTACTAAAATATTAGATAGAAAAGAAAAATCTATATCAGTAGGAAATGATTTCAAAATCGTTTCAAATTCCATAGACAAGGATATTGGTAAAGAAAAAAGAGAATTATTGAACAATAATAAAAATAATGTTGACATACAATCTACAGTCACAGTAGTTGTAAAGGAAGAGACGGCTATAGCTCATACACAAGATGAGAAGAATAAAATACAAACTGAATTTGAAATAAAATCAGAAATGAAAGACGCAGATGCAAAACACATCCTTCCTAAAGGGAAATTTCAGACGGATATCATTAGTGGTACAAATTCTAAAGAGGATAAGTACATAAAGGTGAATTTGCAAAAGGTGAATTCGCAAAGTCCGTTTGAAAACATTATTAAGAAGGAGGATATGTTACTTGTTTCTGCAGTTAAATCTAAAAAAGAAATGTTAGAAGTTTATGAAAATAAGAACGTTAAAATAAAAGATGCAGAGGCAACAGGCATACTTTCAAATAAATTTTCAATAAGTAAAGTTAGTAGTACGAATTCTAATAAAGAAAATATAGAGAAGAATAAGTACAAAAAAGCAGATTTTAAAAGTAATCCGCATTCACTTGTTGAGAAATTTACTACGGGAGATGTTTTAAATGCTTCTAAAATTAAGTCAATGACGGCCAACCTTAGTATATCTAAAGCGAATTTTAAAAGTAATTTGCAAAGGCCTTGTCAAAAAACCATAGAAATGAAGCTTTCTAAAAATGAAACTTTGTCAATGACGAGCAATCTTAGCACAACTAGAGAGAATTTTAAAAGTAATTCTCAAAGGCCTTGTCAAGAAACAAAAGCTTCTAAAGTTAAAAATAAAGTAATGAAGTCTCTTCCAAAGTTCAAAGTTCCTAAAACTGAAAATGAGTTTAAAGATATAAAAGATAAAGGTTTAAAAAACCATATAGATTTAAGACAAAACCTAAGTTGTAAGACAAAACAAAGCAAGATAAAACCTAAGTTGTTTTTTAAACAAAAAAAGATAAAACGTATTAACAAGCAAAGAAAGAATAATAAACTTTGTGAACCAAAGTTCAATAAGAAACAAGGAAGAAAAAGTACATTTCATAAAAAGAAAGACTTTTTCAATATAGTTAAGTTTAGTAAAAGAAAAATGAATGATTTTACGAAACATTTTTGTTTTCGAAAAGTCAGAAAGAATAAAATAACATTTTATATTCTTATAACCCAGAAAAAGTTGTATATAGGATTTAAATATGTTTTTAAATATGCATTCACGAAAGAGATTGAAATTTGATTTGATATTTTAGTTTAAGTAAAAGGAAAAAGAAATTTCATATTTCTTTTTATTATAATTTTTTTGTTCAATTGAAAGGGTTAAATAAAATTAATAAAGTTTCCAAAAACGGGGAATGTTAATGTTTATTTAACATTAGAATTTCCTGCAATAGAAAGTTGCAAGATAGTAATAAACAACGAAATGCGCATGCGTGAAAGAGAGTGATCTTTCATCACTTGCGACAAAATATTCATAGAAGGAAGACGTAGTTTCAAGAGAGAAATTTAATATTCAAAGTTAATAAACTACATTATGTAATAGTAAATAATTAAAGGACAAACAAGTTTAGCAAAGGCTAATAGAGGCTATAATCAAGGACGATGTCATTAGCATTTACCAATAAAAGTTGTGTGAACGCATCCGTACAAATTATTACCCTCTGCCTGAACTTGCTTGGGAGTCAAAAGTCTGTCGGAATTGTGAATGCAAAAGATGTTCAAATCGCCGCTTTATGATTACGACAAATATCTAAATTCTCAAATCATTAGAAGAAATTTAACAGTCCTGGATGTGAATAATTAATCACCGTATTCATTAGCAATTTAACACTGTATTTATATATATATATATATATATATATATATATATATATATATATAATATATATATATATATATATATATATATATATATATATATATATATATATATATATATATATATATATATATATATATATGGTAAAAGTTATTTAACGCCCACACGGAACGGGGCTCAGTTAAGAATTTCTGGGTAGCCTCTATGACACATAAATAGATGTTTTTAGGGTCGAAATGAAAAAATTTTTTCCTGACCTGACCTGACCTAACCTGACCTGACCTAACCTAACTTAACCCTAACCTAACCTAACCTAACTTAACCTAACTAATCTAATTTCGCCCCTAGAACAGGTATAAAATCACCCCTAGAACATCTATTTATGTCATAGATGCTACTACTATAAAAATTTTTTGTTGATCCAGCTCCGTTCCAGTGTGGGCGTTAGATACTTTGTCCCTTATATATATATATATAACATATATATATATATATATATATATATATATATATATATATATATATATATATATATATATATATATATATATATATATATATATATATATATATATATATATATATATATATACCTCTATCTCTTTCATATATATATATATACAGGCCAACTCTAGAAGAGCCACAATCCATATCTCAAAAACTACAACATCCCGGAAAAGGAATACATTGCTGGAATCACAAGGAAACTAAAAAAAAAAAAAAAAAAATCATATCTCGAAAACTACAAAAGCTACAGGGAAATGAAATACATTTTTGGAATCCTTGTAAAATTTTGGTTAGGAAAATGTAAAAAAAAAAAAAAAAAAAAAATAAAAAAAATTATCTATTTTTTTTTTTTTTTTTTTTGGAGCAGAGGACATAATATATATATATATATATATATATATATATATATATATATATATATATATATATATATATATATATATATATATATATATATATATATATCTTC
>JABUQX010144205.1:0-16069 GCA_015478945.1 Trachelipus rathkii
AATGTATTTGCCGAAAATGTCATTTGAAGGAGTAAATTTCCATATTTCGTGGATCTTTTTGATCTCATAGCCTTTCTTTACAGCTAATTCCAACTCAGGACTGCAGTATACACCTTTTAACATACGCTGGTTATCGGTGTGTCTGCATTTGCCTTCATAGCCTGATGCGCTGCATGTTCTACAAAGTGAAAATATTAACCGATTGTCATAACGGGCAGGGAGGACAGGAGTGTACAGATTCTTAGGTGGTAATACCGAAACATACGAGAGGCCGAAATAAGTGGTATCCATTTCCTGGACGAACTTTTCTATGGAAGGAAGGTCCCTACCTACAAGTTTCGTTGGTGTTCCAGCTGGAAAGGGTTTTGTTTTCTGTACAAAAGGATACAATGAAGTGAAGTCTAGGTACTTCAATTGAACGCCTTCTGTTGGCGGAAAGTAATAGACGAAGGGTTCTGTACGACCACCGTACAAGGCTTCACCTGCCTCTAGTTTCGCATTTGCAAGTTCATTACCGATTGATTGGACATATCGACCTAGCTTCTCAGTCCGTGCTTCGTCACTGGTGTTTACAACAGTGACCTCACACTCTTTTTTCATTTTCGACCATTCGCATTCCCATATTCTAATTACTTCATAACCTTGGGATTTATAATCCGCTTCTTGTCTCATGGTCTTGCTGTACCTATCAAGACTTGACACGCCATGGAGACTTTCTAAGCCTTTCTTACATGCTTGATGTCCATGAAATACACATCCGTGGAAGAGCAAGACAATCTTCTTCATGGTTGTTCCAGTTGGAGGAGGGGGTCGTCTGTTATTCAGTTCTATCGTTTGTTCATTAACGTGGAGTTGACGGGAAGCTAAGAACTCATTAATGTCAAAGGGCACGTAGTCTTCAGCTGGAATTTCAACGTAGCCGTCAGGCTTTAGGTACCTGTTTTTGATTTTAAATTTACGCTCGCCACCATTCCTTGCATGTTCGATTCGACGACCCTTATACAGCTCCATGAATGTGAGCCATTTCACACCATCATACGAGTAGTTTGAATCATCAGTACGTCCTATATGGGCCAGTGTGTTTGCAGGCATATAGTGCATTTTATATACCATGAACGATAATGCAGCAATGGTAGAACAATCAAGTAGACAGTCAACTTTATGATCCTTAAGGAAGATACCCCTGAATTTCTCGAAGGATTGACGTAGAATATTAACATCCTGTTCACAATAAGAAATACATTCCTTCATGATATCGTAGTCCTTATTGTTAAATGTTTGATACCAACGTTCAAAATCAGCCTTTTCACTGTCGGACATGCGGTGTGTCTCAAAGGTTTCCTTAGCCGGAATTTTTCCCTTGTAATTTATATTCTCAAGGGTAAGAAAACGGTAAGGAAAGAATCCTTTAGAAAGTTCACCTGTAATGCCCATGCACTTAGGGAGTTTTTTCAGTGCACAGGGCATAAACATTAGCGTGTCCTTAAAATGGATGTTGTGGTTAGCTGTCATAGTTATTATTTTGGTTCCACGCTTCACAGGGTTGGAGGATATGGAATGGACGGTAGGTCTGGCAAGCAGTTTGCTGTAAACAAACTGATTGTCAAACTTACCGCCATTATGAGCTGCAACTAGTATGTTGGTCTTCTTGTGTTTTTCCGCAAATCTGAATATATAGTTGAGAAATAGATCGACAGGACACTTCTCATACTCACCGGTTGCTTCCAGATTCAGCTTGAATATTTCAGTTCGGACAGTTCCACAAGTCTCACACGGTGATGAATTGTCTAGGTCTTTCTCCCCGCAGTTATTGCATACTAGCATACTCACTAGAATATAGGGCAACATATCCGTTTTTATGCGACCTCCTTCCTCTTCACGACTATTATGATTATAGGTTTCGATATCATAATAAAATGTAAAGGTGGGCTTACGCTTAGCGAAAGCGTCATCTGTAGGAACCTTGATTTTCTTCATAAAACACTGATGATTATCACCTTCTATTCCATACTTCTCCATGCATAGTCCACACTGAATATGCATGCAATCGTGTCGGTGTACGCCCCGTTTATCAGCTACTATCTCATTATCGCACAGTGTACACACATTAAGGTACTTGCAGGTGAGGTCATGCAATTTAAGACATGCCTCATTATAGAAGTCCCGATTGCATTTATCACAGTGTAAAAGCGTAGATGTATCGCCCGGTTTTCCTTTACATTTATAAGTTAAGCACTGCCCACATCTGTATTCAGTGCATTCATTTTGTAAATGATTAATTAAATGGTCTGTGAAACTATAACATTGATGACAAAAAACAGGACCAGCGATATTCTCAGGCTCCACACTGCCTAAAGCTATCTTGATAGAGTCTCCTGGAAAAGGATAATAATGCGTTTCTTCGGGATCATATCCTATTACAAAAAGAGGTAAGTCCCTATTCTGTTCATGCGGTTTAAACACTATCTCGAGTTTGTCGTTCTCATCTTTAGAGAAAACAAATATACGGCAACCTAATGTCTCCTCTATTACGGCAAAATCATCAGCCTTTAAGGGATCTTCATAAGTCAGTCCACAGCGAATTGCGATCTGTCCACCTATTGTATGTAGATTCTGAGGTAAAATGTTTTTATTTTAGGTGCATCTTCGTCTGGCTTTTTAGGTACATGAGTGTGGAGCTTATAGCATGCAGCTATAGCCCTGAACCCACATCCTATTTCCCTATTGTCGTTATATATACTTAGGTGTACTTTATTGACGTGGGGGTGTATAAAGTTCACAGATGAAGGGTCAATTGGACCATTACCCTCTGGGTTATGACATATCTGGACATCTACAACAAAATCATCCAACATGGCTTGGTCACCAGACTGAAAGAGCTCTAGAAATCGGTCAGACAAATACTTAGCCAGATTTGGTCGAGATATCTCTTCATGAGGAATTCGTATGTGGAATTGTCCCCCATTCCTATCCGTAAAAAGGAAACCTGCCCGAAGGGTATATTCCCGATATGTCACTACTCGTCTTACCTGTTCTATCACGCTATGTATGACAGCTACTAACACATCGTTGATGTCTCGATTTCCATTAAAGATCCGCCTGGTGTCGATACGTACTCTGAAGCGGTGGTTATCGATGATCCCTGAGTTACGCGTAGATCCTTCACGTGTTACCTTCAACAATTCTGTCGAGAAAGGTGCAGGTGGTTCATCAACCTCCTCCTCATCGTCATGAAACACCTCTACGCGTGAAGGACCCGCAACAGCCCCGTCATCTACAATCCGTCCGGGATTCCCTTTCTGTTTAGGTTTTCTCTGGAAAAAGAATGAAAATTCATAAACAACTGTGTAACATACTAATATGTAACAATATTTTTTCAGTAATATTTTTCAGTAATATATAGAATAATTAGATTGTAACTTACCGACGATTCCGAAGTTGGGATATTCGCTTCAGATAAGGGAACGGGGGCAGCTGCACGTGTATTTGGAGATTCAGCGGAGTCACCATTATTTAAGTCTGATTGTTGAGGCACTCCTGATGATTTCTGTTGAAAGGAGAAAAAGGAACGTGTAAGCTAAATGTAGATTGTTATAGGGATAATATATTCCAGAATTTGAAATATGCTTACCTCTCCTTGTTTTTCCGTCTCAGCGTTGAGAGGCCTAGAAGCACCTGAGGCTGCCCGTTGTGTATCGCGTGGATTGGATTTACCATCTACGGCATCACGACCTGTTGACACAGTTTGGTTTTGGGCTTCTACGATACGACGAAGTCTGCGACGTTCAAGTTTCGAGATCAACCTCTTCTTATTAGGACTGCGGGTTTTCCTACGTGTAATCTATAGAAGGAAGAAAACATGTATGTAAATATAAAAACAAAATGTAGATTGTTATAGAACAGCTATAGAGATATATAGGAAAATCATGTATTGAAATGCACATACCATTCCTTGATTTCCATCCTCATTGGGCTGGTTTGTAGAAATACATCCTTCAGTAGGTTGAGCAGTACTCTCCTCTTCCGTAACACTGACTGATGCTTCTGTTCTGTCTCGTTCCTCATTATTCCGTTGAAGCTTACGGCGTTCGAGCTTGGATATAAGCCTTCTCTTAACAGGACTAATTGCATTCCGTCCACCTCCGACTTTATTGACACATTGAACATTAGCACACTGTAATGAAATAGTATTATAAGTATATATTTATATATAAAAGAATATCTATTGTAATAACGGCTATGAATATAATAACGTTTAAGAAATAATTTAGAAACTTACTCTAGGTTGAATCCTATTATCAATAGCTTGCGGATTAAGAAATAAGTCCATCTTTCTCTCAACTTCAAGTAGCGTTCGCACATATTCCTCATCATTATCCGTGGATATATCAAGATCAACTTCATTAGTGTTCACTGTTTCAGGTCGTAGAGGTATTTCGTTCTCGGTCTGTCTAACCACCTTACGCTGCAAATAAAGGTGAATATATATATATATATATATATATATATATATATCATATATATATATATATATATATATATATATATATATATATATATATATATATATACTCTTCTGTATACTATATACTATAAATATATACTATATATATATATATATATATATATATATATATATATATATTATAATAATAATAATAATAATTTGACGTCACTTACCCTTTTGCAAGGCAGGGCTGTATTCTGTCTTCGTTCATCATCAGCTTCGACTGCCTTTTCATAGGTGCGCAAGCTTCTACTAATTCCACCTCTTCGACTACTTCCACGAGTACGGACTCTGTCACAGTTTCTCCATCTCCACTGAAAGTACGTTTTAAACTCCGTTTTTGATTATTTGCATGCATATTTTCGTTTTTCTTCTTCTACAATTCTTTCCACTGGGCGTAAAACACTGAAGCTGAAATGAATATATATATATATGTAACATATTTATATATAAATATATATATATATATATATATATATATATATATATATATATATATATATATATATATATATATATATATGCTATATATATATATATATATATATATATATATATATATGCTATATCATATACGCTTAATTAAATAAATTATTATATTATTTAAATTTACAGAAGCATATCAAACATTATTATTACATTAAGGACATATGTATTAATTCACACCCAGTACGATGCAACCCCTGAAACACACTGAATAAATTTACCTTGACGTCTAGGTTTTTTATACGTTACATTTTAACCCTGAGGGCGTGTATTTTAAGCCTAATAGGTAACCCACTGTACAGGAATGCTCGTAAAGGTTAACTAGTACTCTTTAAAGTTTACATATGTGTGCCAAATGAGGAACATTGTCTTAAATCTAATATATATATATATATATATATATATATATATATATATATATATATATATAAATATTTATTATATATATATATATATATATATATATATATATATATATATATATATATATGGCATATTTGATATATATATATATTCCGTAAATATTATTATACGCTATAGTTTTCTTTTAAAATAAATGGAATACGATGAGGAATCATACACTGAAACGCAATTATAAAAAATATTCTTTTATTGAGTAAAATTACATCATTTTAGAATTTCCTGAACAATAATAAAATCGTTGAGTATGGGATTTTTAGCTGAGAATACATTAACGAGATCTTCAAGAGGGCGCTTTTTAAGTAATCCTTGTAAAAAGTAAACGGAATAGAGTCCACATAACTGTGACGAGTATGATTGTATCGGAAACGTTAAGGTTTTCATGTAGCTTGAATTATTGTTTCTTAGGAACTGTTTTATATAGGGGGAAGAATATAACGTCGATTGATGCAGTGAATCAGCTAGAATCATACAGTTTTCATCTAGTTTGTATAGTACAGCCCAGTGCCCATGAGTAGTTTCCCATCTAGGTGAAGTGTTAAATATCAACCCAGCGTTTACTCTTATTTTTATATCTTCTAATTCATTACTGGCATACGTGTGCTTGAAACCCTTTACTGATGCGAGTAATACGTCAAGTTCGGCCTCGTTCATGGTTAGCCGGTTAGAAGCACGTTTCTAACTCTGTCTAGTTCAATGAGACTTTGGTATTCCATATAGACCAAGATTGAAACAGGAACCTGTAAGCTCGACGCAAAATTTAAATTCAGTCCTAAGGATCCACTCGTTACAGCACTTAAATGAGTAGAGGCAGACGAAGAAAGGTCAGGTGTTAGTTCATAAGCATATAAATTAGAATTGTCAACGTAATCTTGTAGTGTAATTCCCGTTCCTGTGTCACTACACTGCACAGTTTGAGCTACCAGGTCGTAGAAAGGCCGAGAACACAGCGACTCATAGGGAATGGTGCTATAAGACGTTTCGTAATCCCTACCGTGTGAATGGCCATCGATTTGAAGACTGATCCGTTTTAAATTGAAATGTTGGAATTTAAAGGTAGGCTTTTTATACTTGCCTACTACAGCTGTATGTTCAAGTAGTCCTACTACAACTTTCAAGGGCAGAGTCGCATTAACAATGTTGGGAATGTTAATATTTGATAAACCAGGTGTAAAGTTAAAAATCTTTGTCTCCACCCGTATCAGGGGATACTTTGCGGTTGAGGAAAGAAGTGATTTTTCAATTTCAAGATGCCTGTTGGCAGTGAGTTTCACTTTGCGTACATAAATATAGGTCTCCAACAATTTGAAAATTGGGGATGGTGGAGTACTCGTAGCACCACTTTTAGTGTGTACTTTCAAAGCAAACTGTGGCGCTGCCCTAGTCAACTTCAACTTAAGTTCCACACCTGGGAGTAGAAGTCGCTCCTGATTAAGTAGATCCCCCATTAGTCGACCGTAAAATTCATATGTGTTACTTGGAGATTTCGCAGCCCTGTCAATATGCTTATCTACATCTTTAAAGCTGTAGAACCCGCAGGATTGCAGGTGGGATTGTTTCGCATCTTCACTAAAGTTTAAAAGATTGTTGATGTAACATTTGTAGGGGTATAAGGCCGTAGCTGAATTAACAGGAGTTTCATTAAGGAATATTTCCAGCTGGCTGAAAGCGGTATACAAGAAGTTACTCTCAGTGTAAACGACATGATCATCGGCTGTAGGTAGTTCGCTTCCGTCTTCTGATAAAAGTTTCACTTTCAAGTATAAATGGATGTCGCAGGGATCGATGTAAAAGTCCCCCGATCCAGTTACTATAAACTCTAAAGGTGCATCGCTATTGGTAATCGAGTGAGTGGGGTTGATAGACACGTAATTGCTGTTAAGCAGACTAATTTGCGTTGGTGGAACATTAAAAAGATTTAATTCTGATTTACAACAGCCATGAGACGCGCTGGTTAAGAAATGCATCCTGTTGGGTCAAAAGCTTTCCTAAGAATGAATAGAATATAATATCACACCTCTTATATACTCTCCCTAGATAAGGCTATATATATTCTGATGAGCCCTCAGTTCCATTGTAGCCTTTATGCAAGTAAGAAGTGTTACCGAATCTTTGTGCAAAGAACCTTGCTATTTTACTGTGTCCATCATGCTCAGACTTAACCGTTTCATCTCTATACAGGACATTGTACAGTGGGAGGAAATTCTTCCAGCCTGTGGAGTTTCAATTGTTTATAAAAGAAGACCCGAAGGTAGTGAATTTTACACGTGTACTAGCTCCCTTGCAAACTATAGTAACCAAAGGGTATTTATGAATACAGAAGAACTACTTAATGTATGTTTACATGCCGAAACATTCATTTCGCAGTGCAGTAATCCATCGGTCAGTTTAATCGGAACAAAAGTAGTTATCAGCCAGAGTGTGAAGAGGAAACCTAAACAACTCACTATCAAGTTTTCAAAGAAACAAAACATAATCAGAATGGAGGTAAGAGTATGGAGAGCGTATAACACGTGTACATTTAAACGCACACGGTACGGTTTCTTTATTACAGGAATACAACAATTGAAGTATATGACCGAGATTCGCAAGAGGGTGTTATTACAGAGTGTAAGGGCAGAAATGTTGAGTAATCACGTAAATACGGCGCATTATATGCTGTATGAGGAATACTACACATTTAAGAAAATGCTTGCGGGTAACTCTGAAGATATTATTGAATACTTCTTGAGATCCATAGATATGTATAAATTTATTTCAATGTTTAAAAAACAATGGTGTGACTCTATTTACACTGATGGACCAGAACCTAAACATACTATGATTTCTATACGTGATCTTTTCACATATATATTAGGAGATGGTGCGCATGTACTAAGAGCATACCTAGTGGAAAACGATCTGAGCGAGTGGCATATTTGTAAAGCTTTCGAAAGAGTAAGTTTGAAATAAGCGTAGAACGAACCTTTAGGGTAACGTATAAATATATTTAAAAGGAAATCTATGTATACTACATCCTTACTGAACTAACAGATGTCAATCATGGAGGACGTGCATAAATTCATGTTCCGTACACCTGCTACGTGTCTTATAGCCGGACCAACTGGATGCGGAAAAACATTTGCAATACTAAAATTATTAAGTGAATTAGAGATATTTGAAGAGCGACCGGTAAAAATAATATGGTGCTATAACGTATTTCAGGCAAAGTTTAACGAGTATAAAAACCTTATTCATTTCCATGAAGGGATCTATGACGTAAAATCGTTAGAGAACATAAAAGGGCATAAGGTAATAATACTGGATGACCTCATGCACAAGGTGAATATTGAGGTAGCCGAAACATTTACAGTTTATTCTCATCATCTAAATATCTCGGTGTTCTTCATAACCCAGAACATTTTTCACCAAAGCAAGCATATGCGTAGTATCTCGTTGAATACCCAGTATTTGATTCTTTTCGGTCAGAGACGAGACATGAGTCAGATCAACGTGCTAGCCAGTCAAATGTTTCCCCTTCAAAGGAAAGTATATAAAGAGGTTACTTCGATCCCCCACGGTTATTTGATGTGCGAACTTCACCCTAAAAACACATACAGAGTGCTGCTCCGCACCAACATTCTACCTTCCGAAATCGAAACTGTTTATATTCCTGGATAATGCGGATAAAGAAATATTTACCGTTGATGAAAAATTATAAGAAACTTAGTAAAAAAGAAAAAGAGAAATTACTAAAAAACACTGCATTTGTAAACTGTATCTGTGAGATCTGTTTAAATATGGTAAAACAGGTCATACCATTGAAAACTGGTCAGAAGAGAAAGTTACGTCGTCACAGCAACATCATTCGTAAACTTGTCCGTAAAGTTAAGACGAATAAGAATTTAAAGCATAAAAAGAAACTGTTACAACAGGGAGGCGGAGTTTTCCTTCCATTACTCTTCTCCGTAGTTGGTCCTTTGTTGTCTAAACTGTTAACAGGGAATCACGCGTAAGAATGAAGAAGGCTGTAGTAATCCCCTTCGAACAATATACAAAGTTACAGGATAATTCTCTGGTTATTCCTCAACCACTACCCGAAACACTTCTTGATCCCCGCATTGAACAGATACGTATTTTTGAAAAGGAATTATCAGATATATTAACTTCAAAAGTTAATGTAGACGAGAAAAGGTTGAAATATCAGGAAATATTACAAAAATTATTAGAAGTCAAAGACAAGTATACAGGAATGCTTCCTATTTCAAATGAAGTTTCACAGCGCGAATATGAAAGAAAGGATTTTAAAAAGGTTTTAGAAAACAGCTTGCCACCTACATTGAAAAATAAAGGTAACGCATTATATGATACTTTAAAAGATCAGTTAAATTGGAACGAATTGGGACAGATTGTAATTAATGAACGGCCCCTGCAGGGTTCAAATATAGTAGACTTAGTCTCAGACTTAGTTCGAGACTGGAAAAAGAAGCCTATACCAGGATGGGACGTCATTAAACGCGAGTTCCCTAGGAGCTTAATTAATAATAAGCAGAGGCTCCAGGATTTGGAAAATCATTATCAGGCATCGGTATCCGAACCTGTAGGGCCTAATGAACGTCCTTACAAGGGAATATTACAGCGTAAGAGCAAAACAATAAGTAGTCCTCAAGTAATAAGAAAAAAGCGAAATGAATTAGCGCGAAACTGGTTAAGAATGTAATATACATTACGTCATTTGAATCCAAAGATACAATTGAATCACTCTCACCATAAAATATGCAGAAACAGAATCGTACAAGGATATACAAGAATACACAGGAACATTCTTGTATATACAAGAACGACGTTAACTCAATTAGGCCTAAAAGTGTAACTCCGCCTCTTATGTTTCACCATCATAACTCTTAAGCCTAATCAGATGATTGGCTGAGGGAACGTAAGACAGTAAACGGGGGCGGAGCTAGATAAGCTCCGCCCACCTCTTATTCATGTATATAAACCCCACGCGTGCTCTGGCAAACCATATATTTGTATTCCTTCCTTCCAGTGGTTAGTAGTTGTGTTACGAGCGAAATGACGTGCTTAGTTAGAAATATCACGATCAGTGAGGTAACGTCTTGGTCTGTGGTCCATCAGCATTGCGCTGTCATCCTGCGTTTTAGAAGAAGGCCATCAGGGGATCGCTACATTACATGCTTATCCCCTCAACCTACTTATAATAAGCCTTTATTCATCTCTGTAGAAAGTCTCGCCATCATCATGGAAGCTGTTTCGGATTGGTTGCCCAAGACTACATAAACCTCAGCTTGTTAAATGAATGGGGGATGACTATATCACAGGGGAGCCATGAAGATCACAAGCGGTTAACACTGGTTTTTTCCTTACATGAAAACATTCCGAGGGTACATATAGGCTGCTGGCTGCGCCGTAACGCGACATCTGTTTTCTCACCAAGTGCCCACACAGTTACAATAAGTGGTAAAGAATCCATCGAGTTGTTCCTAAAGATGAACGAAGAATTCCTACATAGATTAGAAGATACGAATACACTGGAAGACCTCATAAACACCGGATACCGAATAGTTTATAATACATACAGTGACAGTTTTTTGTTTAACTCTAACAACGTCGCTAAGATGATAGAGGTCGTTGACCTTAATCGTTTTACTGCAGTTTGGAATGAGGAAATGAGTGGCGACCGATATAAAAATCATACTCTGAAGATTTCGGCGGCAGAAATGTATATGTTCATTACGGGAGAGGGAAGGGTAGGATTAGAATCCTACGTTGAAACGACGCAAGCAATTCTCGATGCATTAAAGTAATAACCCTAATTATTATTATTATTACTGTAAATATTACCGTTTCTGTGTAAATATTATCAAAGCTTAGTGTAAATAAAATGTTTTTTATTTTTTTTTCTTATTTTTTTTTTTTTTTTTTTGTGATTGTGTATATATATATATATATATATATATATATATATATATATATATATATATATATATATATATATATATATATATATATATATATATATATATATATATATATATATATATATATATATATATATATATATATATATATATATATATATATATATTTATTTTCATTATTTTATTTATTTATTATTTAATTTTATATTATTTTTATTTAATTTTATTTTATTTTATTTTATTTATTTTATTTTATTTTCTTATTTTATTTTTTTATTTATTTATTTTTATTATTTATTTTTATTATTTTTATTATTTATATATATATATATATATATATATATATATATATATATATATATTTATTATACATATCTATGAATATATCTTATATATATATATATCACTATATATATAACTCATATATATATATATATATATAATGTTTACTATATTGATCAGTAGCTAGCATGGACGCAAGGAGGTAGTTGATACCAACCTGAGGGAACCAAATAGTTTTGGGGGTTTCACTAGATTCTCATTAAGATATCTGATATTGAGAAAAAGAGCTAAAATATCCAGGGGAAGAGGCATTTACTCTACATAAGCCTGTAAGAAGAAAATTTCCTACCCGGAAAACTATAGCTCCCCATTTAGATAGCGTATGGCAATTAGATTTAACGGAGATGATTAAATATAGTTCTTATAATGATGGGTTTCAATACGTACTTTTTACTATTGACGTATACTCTAGATACCTATGGTTGAAACCCTTAAAAGATAAAAGGTCAGCTACAGTAGCCAGAGCAGTACTTGAAATTATAAAGGACGAACGGAGAACACCTAAATCATTTTGGACAGATTCAGGAATGGAGTTCAAGGGTAGGGAGTTTCAGGAGTTGCTCTGGGAGTATGGTATAAGCTATTACAATACATTTTCCGTAAACAAAGCTGCTATAGTTGAAAGAGTACAGCGTACTATTAAAGAACGCATGCATAGGTATTTTACTAAAATGAATACTTTTAAATATATTGATATACTGGACGATCTGGCTTATTCTTATAACAGGTCTTACCATAGAACTATAAAGTCAACTCCTTTAGAAATGACGAAAACTAGAAGCTATACAGCGCCCAGGGTAGCGAAAGAAAACAAAATAAAAGATAATTCAGGAATAAAGGTGGACGATTATGTAAGAGTATCACGGACCGAAGAAAGATTCAGAAAAGGATATGAAGCTGGATGGACTACGGAGGTTTTTAAAGTTCACAATATCCGAACACTCCGGCGTGATAGTTTAAAGTTATATTATCTGGAGGATTTAGATGGTGAAAAAATAAAAGGAGGGTTCTATAAACAAGAAGTGAGGTTCAATCCTGTAACTCACGAGTATAAAATTGAAAAAATATTAGGTGCAAAAGGTAAAGGAAAAAATAAACAGGTACTGGTGAAATGGAGGGGGTATCCTGCTAAGTTTAATACTTATATAAAAGCAAGTGAAGTTAAGAATCATTAATCAGTTGATATTATAATCATGGAGAGGTTAGATCACTTTTATTTAACTCTACCAATCTTCAACGTCCCTGGATTTACACATCCTGATAATAAACTCGCTGATTTTACAACGGAGTTAGTTAACCATGTTTACCTTGAACGATCAGCTTATGAGGTGGGGTTAAAATGATATTAAATACAGACATAGAAAATTTACCACCCAATCTATTCTGGATGACAGTGTACAGAAGTGTAGAATGTGTTGAAACTATATTACAAGCGGAAGGTACTCGTTACCTGAAAAGGACTACAATTGCCAAAAAGTTGAATACGGATACATTTGCTACAAAAGAATACTTCATTGAAGAATTTGCTCTGCGAAGAGGTTATTTTAATTCAGTGCCTGCTATTTTCAGTCATTTAAACGACCTCTTTGATATGAGTATTATGTGTAAGGATTTGGTGTACAAAACTGATATGCGAACCAATGAAGATAAAGTAATAATATCTTTAAGATCAAAAGTGAGTGTAAACCTGCGAGATCGTACCATGTTTTTTCTCGAGCGATCACAATGGCAACGTAAACATATTCGTAAGCGGTATGGTGAGCTGGATATACTTCATGATATCCCTACTATGCTGAAGAGGGTTATACTTTCTGTGGAGAATAAACCCTTGACTCCACATGAACAAAAAGATGAAGGAGATAGGGTCCTGCATTATACATGCACCCCATCCGAGATGCTCAGCCGCCCTGGCTCGGCTTACATCTACACCGATCTTGTTTCACATCAGTATGTGGGAAACATTACAGCCCCTTTGTTACGGGTTGTCCCCCTTACTGATAAGGTAATCACCTTTCCGAATGTTCATTACCTTCCTCTAAGTAAAGCACAAATTTGTTCGATAAGAATATACATTAAAGACGTAGAGGGAAACGCCATCCGTTTTACACCGGGAAGTCTAATTTGTAAAATGCATGTAAGGAGGAAAAGGAATTACTAGACTTTATACGTGAAGACACTATGTCAAACTTGAGAGGGAGGGTTACACCTATTTAAAGCAGTGCATAGTTGGTTTCCACTCATTCAATAACTAACTTCTATACAAGTAAGGTTAGATGAAAGAAAACCTCTAGTTGTTGAAAATGAGGGTTGAGAGGTACTTTGTCGGCTCAAGATTACAGCGCGGATATGGCGTATCTGGATTCTTTGCTCGGCTCTTGAGAGGTGCCATGCCTCTTTTGAAACGCAGCGGTAACTATTTAGGTAAAAAAGCGGTAAAGGCTGGTATAGAAACTTTGCACGATATCGCCAGCGGTGAGGATGCAAAGTTATCCTTAAAACGCAGACTTGCAGATGCCTCCGACGATATGTTAAATGACGTTAAGCGCAAAATTAGGAAAAAGATGGTGGGGCAAGGTTTGCAGAGACGTAAAAGAACTGCTAAGCCTTCAAGAAGAAAAGCTAAAAAACAGCCACGAACAATAACAAAGAAAAAGAAGAAGAGGAGGCGGCAGCGAGCGACCTCTTCTGTAAATGATACGAAAATGAAAACGAGTAAGAAACGTAAGATACGTAAAAAACGTAAAAGAAAGACTCAGAAACGAAAAATTCAAAGGGATATTTTTTCACTTTAACTACTACAGGAAATTTTTTAACTAATGTAAATAATTTAAGAAATTTTGATTATAAGAGGTATTGTGTATATATATCTACTTATATATATATATATATATATATATATATATATATATATATATATATATATATATATATATATATATATATATATATATATATATATATATATATATATATATATATATATATATATATATATATATATATATATATATATATATATATATATATTAACAATTTAATAATAAAAATAAATACAAAAATAAATAAAAATATAAAAAAAAAATAAAATAATAAAAATAAAATAAATAACATAATAAATAAAATAATAAAAAATAATAAAATAATAAATATATATATATATATATATATATATATATATATATATATATATATATATATATATATATATATATACTATATATATATATATATATATATATATATATATATATATATATATATATTTAAACAAAAAAAATTTAAGAAACTTTCATTTTTTCATTTTAGAAACTTACTCGAAATATATATATATATATATATATATATATATATATATATATATATATATATATATATATATATATATATATATATCTCTATGTATATATTTTTTTATATATTTCTTTCTTTAACATATCTATATATATATATATATATATATATATATATATATATATATATATATATATAATTTTTTTAACTAATGTAAATAAGTAAAATAATACACCTTTAACGATTAAACCTCTTTCATTTTACTATCTATTACATATATATATACATATATATTCATATATATATATATATATATATATATTGATATATATATATATACATTTGGAAATAAATGAATAACTACTAGTATGTTAATTAGATATATTAACAGAGGTGGGCACGATCCGTTATTCCGTTACTCCGTTACTAACGGAACTAGTTTTTTCAGTAACGGAGTAACGGACTAGTTACCTACTCTTTCATGTAACGCTCTGAATAAGTTCCGTTATTTTTTCTCCGTTACTTTTTAGTCCGTTACATTTTGTTTGACTTTCTTTGAATTTGATAATATAAACCAATACCCCGATCAAGCTAAAATCCTTTTATTGTATATATATATATATATATATATATATATATATATATATATATATATATATATATATATATATATATATATATATATATATATATATATATATATATATATATATATATATATATATATATATATATATATATATATATAAGAATAAGAATTTGCATAGAATAATGAATAGGATGGTGTAACTTGATGAGATGAATGTGAGCTAGAGTGTGGTACAGAACACTTCGAAAATCCATAACATTGCTGGCAATGAGGTGATAGTGAAGATGTGTGTGGTTTGATGGTACAAGGAATAGGTATTTTGGGCATGAGGTCATTAGGAAGTAGGGAGTGTGTAGAGTGTGAGAAAGTTGAAGAATGGTAACTCTGCAGGTATAGATGAAATTACCGGTGAAATGATCAGGAAAAGGAGGCGAGATGGTGATTGATTGGATTTGGAAGTTGGTAACAAAATGTTTATGGAGAGCATAGTTCAGGGGATTGAGAAGGGGAGAGCAT
>JABUQX010144206.1:0-10000 GCA_015478945.1 Trachelipus rathkii
CGGTATTACTTCGTTCAGTTCGGGTTTGATCAACGCCATTTTCGCATTTATCGTGGGGAAACGCTTTCGCGTTTTCGTGCGCCGCTTCAGGGTATGTTGTTACCTGTATTATTGTGTATATTAGTGAGACTATGGTCTGGAATAAGTAAATCTAAAGTTCAATGTGTTCAGATGGACAATCTTAGGGGGGTGTTAGGTGTGAGAAGAATGGATAAAATGAGGAATGAACATATTAGTGAGTTGTGCGGTGTGAAGAAATGGGTAAACAAAAGAATAAATGAAAGTATGTTGAGATGGTTTGAGTCATGTGGAAAGGATGAATGATAGTCAGTTGGTTTAGCGGATGTATAGTGGCGAGTGTTGGAACCCCCGGTTTGTAGATAACATAAAACAAGCAAGCGACATATAGATATATATATATATATATATATATTAGAGGTGTAGCGGATATCCGCATCCGCATCCGCATATGCGGATATCCGCATCATTTTTCACTATCCGCATCCGCAACCTCATCCGCATTATCGCTATCCGCAACCGCAACCGCATCCGCATTAATTTTTTGCGGATAGCGGATAGTATTCATCTATGAATTATTATGAGAATCGTGTGTGCACTACCTTATATATATATATATATATATATATATATATATATATATATATATATATATATATATATATATATATATATATATATATATATATATATATATATATATATATATATACTATGAAACATATATATAAATATACAAAAATATATATATATATATATATATACGTATATATATATATATATATATATATATATATATTAAAAGTAAGGGACTTTCAAGGATGACAGAAACACTCATGCTGGAGATAGATAATAGATTTCAAACTCTGCAAAACGATGACGCATGTGCAATAGCAACTTTTCTAAATCCTAGATACAAAACAAAATTTCTTGAACCACGTGTTTTACAGAGGGTTAAAATTAATTTAGGATGCCTATGTGATGAAATGCTGCTAAAGGCAGAAATATCACCAGCCAATAAAAAGCAAAAGATCACAGAAACAGACACGCAATTACCATCTGTTAGCGATATCATTGCTGAATCCATGAACGTTCTTTTGGCTTCTAGCAGCGATGAAGAGTCTTGTTCAGAGGTGTCAAAAGACACTCTATCATTGATCGAAGAATATCAAAAGAGAAAAAGCTTGGAATCAGATAAAGATCCACTGGTTTTGTGGCGTGATAATTGTAAAAGTTTTCCACATCTTGCAGAAGTCGCCAGGGAATTCTTAGCAAGCCCTTCATTCAACAAGTGTAGAAAGTAAATGTTTTGCAGTGGTGTAGATCTCATTTACGACGAAAGAGAAGCAAACTCTCTCTCTGAAATTGCTCAAGTTTTTGTTTTTTGAAGAAGCATAATATGGGAATTAATAATTTAAAAGCATTAATATATACAACCTTTTTCCAGAAGGTGGAAGCAGGAAGAGGTTGGTTTAGTTGTAAAAAGAGTTGGGTACAAGCGCCTAACTCTCGTAACAAGAGTATATATATATATATATATATATATATATATATATATATATATATATATATATATATATATACATATATATATATATATATATATATATATACTATATATATGGCTGTGACTATCCGCGGTCCGCGGATAGTGATTTCTACTAGTATCACGTCGCGGATGAGTGAAAAATCCACTATCCGCTACACCTTGGCCCACTTGGGCCAAAGGATGAATCACTTACGTGCGGTTACCGCATAGTGGGGTCCGTCGTGGTCCCGTGAAGCTCTAGGGTGGATTTTCTGGCTGCGGCGAGTTCTTACTAATTAATGGTACAGGCTGAGCTTTTTTTGACTTTGTCTTCTGCTTATCTTTTCTGATGCATGTGCACCCCCAGGCTTGGAGAGAAAAGGTAGATGAAGAAAAGATTATATATATATATATATATATATATATATATATATATATATATATATATATATATATATATATATATATATATATATATATATACTATATATATATATATATATATATATATATATATATATATATATATATACTAGGACTTTATAATGCAAGGATGTACTTTTGTTAGTTTTTGTTTATTTTTAATTGACTGAATATTCATTTCTCTATTCAAATCTTCACATTTGAAATATGTATGCTCCAGGACCCGCCCATGGTGTTGATTTTTCTTCAACCCAGCGTGGCCGCTTTGTGAAGTGCTGAATGAAAACATTCAAAATATATAAATATATCTATATATATATTTCTCTCTCTCTCTCTCTCTCTATATATATATATATATATATATATATATATATATATATATATATATATATATATATATAAATATATATATATATATATATATATATATATATATATATATATATATATATATATATATATATATATATATATATATATATATATATATATATATATATATATATATATATATATATATATATATATATATATAACTATATATATATATATATATATTTATATATATATATATATATATATATATATATATATATATATATATATATATATATACTATATATATATATATATATATATATTATATAATTATATATATATATATATATATATATATATATATATATATATATATATATATATATATATATATATATATATATATATATATATAACTATATATATATATATATATATATATATATATTTTTTTTTTTTTTCTTGATGGTTCTGTAAGAGGTATAGATCTAAGTACAATGTGTTCAGATGGACAGTCTTAGGGTGTGTTAGGTGTGAGAAAAGTTGATAAAATGAGGAATAAACATCAGTGCATTGATGGTGTGAAGAAAGGGTAAATGAGAGAATGTGGCCGTTGAGTTGGTTTGGTCATATGGAAAGGATGAATGATAGTCGGTTGGCTACGAGGACACATAGCGCTGAGTGTGAAATCGACCTGATCGGAGACCAAAGAAAAAGTGGATAGGAATGAGTGGAGGAGAGAAATGTGAGTTTGGCAGATACAGAAAAAGTGCCTAAACAGGGTGAATTCCAGAGGTTTTGCAGGAAGTATAGGTTTAGCCCCACCTGGGCAAGGGATGATCCCCCATAATGGCGATATGCTATAGATGAGGGGTCCGTACGCTCCCGTGAAGCTCTCGGGTGAGTGACTGCTGCTGACAATTCGCACTTAAAGACCTGAGGGGGGTTGTGGCTGGCTTTCTTTTTGACTTGCGTCATTTTCTTCTACTATTTTCTGTTCTGTGTAGTATTGCTGCCCACCCCCAAGTCTTAGGGAAAGGTGGTGATGATGATGATGATTAGTATGAATAACATGTCACCTTAACAAAGATTGTCTTTTGTTTGCATCCCTCCGGACCCTTCAGCCCCCATGCATTATCACATACAGATACATTCTAATCATCTTTGTGTCTCCTCATTTTTTCGAATTACCTATGATCTTCAATCTCTCTCTCTCCTCCTCCTCATATTTTTTTGTTTTTAATTTCCCACCATGAGTCCCTTTAAATACTTACGTAAGTTTGTCTCCTTTTCCATCATATTGTGGGCTGTCAGTGCCTGGCATGGGTCTTCTATATACTTATGGATAGGGTACAGGGCTTTAATTCCTTTAGCTCTTCTTTGACAGGCCACCAATTGTGAACCCTGGTGTAACCACTGAGGCTTTCTGCCCTTTGGTGTATAATCTCTCGGGCGTAGAGTTCTAGGAGGATCCCCGAGGCCACATCCACAGCCTACCCTACGGGGTGAGGTCCGGCCTGCAACCTGTTGTGGGGAGAAGGTTTACCTTCCCTATGACCATATACGTCTTTCCAGCGCATCCTGTTATTTAGCTTTTATATTTCCTTCCGTTTTACTATTATAAATGTATCATAAAAACCAGTTTGCAGTTTAACATTTTCTGAAAAGTTTAGCTAAAGAATTTAGTAAACCAAGGCTTGATAACAGCAAATTACCCATCAATGGAGTCCCCAATGACCCTACCTCGGTTCCTACTTATGCTACTAGACCAGCAATTTTTCTTTTCTTCCTTCTCTACACCAGTCCTTATAACTGGCGAATTCAGTATTGTTATACTAAAACCCCAATTTAAACAGTTATGCAATCCCGCAAGGTGCCCCCCCGTCGCCGTCCATTCTCCTCGTTTACTCCATATGCTGCTCCCCCTCCGGAATTCCAGCTGACATCATTCCCGATTTATTACTTATTGCATAACTACCTCCAATTCTCTTACTAAAAAGCCCTCTTCTTAGCGATGCACTTGCCCAAAAGAAGCTTTAGGCTAAAATCTGGTGCGGCAACTAAACTAGAAATATGGTTCCCTTCACGTTCAGAAAGCTACTACGGAATCAAAGTTCTAGTTTTTGTCATCCTTAACGTTTCTTGGAAACATTCCTCTTATTCTATGATAATAAGAAACGCATCTAAAGACACTATTATTCTTTTGAACAGAAAGACGAAGATACTGCTGTCATTTTAAGAAATCTCCAGCAGAAAAGATTTTCCGTTACAAACGTTCATAGATTTCCCCCTCCTCGGACTAGCCTGACATCCTAAATCCTCGTTTACTGTGAAGCTGGAATGTTTAGGACCGCTTCTTTAAGGTTGATTGAGAAGATTAATGTTCTATTTATTATCCTACTTCTATTACCCTGGCAAAGGTTTGGACCCTGTCTAAAGAAACAAAAACAACAAGGCATTAGAACAGGGTAATCCTAGTTATTACTATTTCACATATGAATCATATTCTGCAGGAAGAATTCCTACAGAATCTGAAGCCTATGTAGAATAGTAGCACAAATGATTATTAGTTTGGGAGGAGCTGTTTTATGTATATGCATACACAGGCAGGAAAAGGATCCTCCCCGATATACATTCGCATAAAGCAGCATTACATTTGATATGAGTCTCACACAGTACAAAAGATTATTAGTTTGGGAGGAGCTGTTTCATGTATATGCATACACAGGCAGGAAAGGGATCCTCCCTGATATACATTCGCATGAAGCAGCATTACATTTGGTATGAGTCTCACACAGACACCTATATACATACATTAAAATTTTGCCTATGTTGTTGTAACTTCTTTGACTAGAGAGAGAGAGAGAGAGAGAGAGATTTGCTGTGACCCTACTGCACTACAGTCACCTCTCGTTAAGCCTGTATGTAACCCATAAGCCCGCTCTGGGTTAGATATAGTAAATACCAATCTATGCGACTGCTATTTACTATATTGTCTCTAAAATATAAAATTCTCTAATTCTAACATTTTGGGTCTGTTCACCTCTGCGCTACTATTACCCAGCTTAGCCTCTCTTTGGGCCTGTACGTAACCCACAAGCCCGCTCTGGGTTAGTATGTGCGGAAATAACGGCCTATCCCAGAGCTGTTATTTCCCACATTATACTTAAAGATACATGCAACTCTTAATCTCCACCTAGTTTTCTCCTTACACTAGTCTCTAACCCCTAAGTTTGGCTAATTGCTTGAACCGCTACTTAAGCTTACTGCGAATTTTACACTGGCATGCATGAACACTTCCTAATTAATTTTTATTGTTGTGTAAGGCCTTCTAAGGTGCTAACTCTAGCCGATTTGCTGATACCTCTCTGCTAAACTATTGCGGCTCCCCGACCCTAAGCCTACAGTCTTAGGTCGGCTATCATCGCTTTACTTTGCCTTGCCGCCTTAATACTATTTTAAATTCCACTCTGCCTTGTTCCTTACCTTGGTTTGGTTTCCTAAATTTGTTTGGAATAGATTGCTAGCATTCAATGGTTTAGTTTTTTATTTTTTTAAAATGCTGATTTCATTTCGCGCATTCAGATGTTCACGATATCTTCAGAACGGAAAAATGCTAGCGTGTGGGTGGAGCCTATTTCGGTGAATGATCCGATCTGCCTTAGTTGGAGCTTTTAGGGCGTAATCTCTTAATTTTTATTTCTGGCATGATATGTTATATACCTAGAGTGGATCCACGCTATATACCCCCCTGCAGAGCTGAGGTCGCAGTTGCTTCAATCGCGGAAGCGAAACGGCCTCCGCAACTTGCGGCCTCTGCTCGATACATTTCCGGACGAAGTGGGTTGCAAAACTGGGCGCAGACAAGAGCGGGGAGGTTGTATTGGAGACGTAGGAGTGTGGGCGAGAGCGCGAGAAAGAGAACGAGTAAGAGGACGAGGGATGCGAGAAGGAAGTGGAACAGCAGGAGAGCTGCCTGTGGAAGGCAAGGCAGGAGGTGGAGAAGTGGAAGGAGACGGCAGAGGAAGAGGAGGAGGAGGGAAAGGAAGTAGATCGGGGTCAAGAGGGAGAAGTGGTGAAGGTGGTGAATCCGTAGGAGTTGAAGGAGGGGAAGAGTCGGGAGGAGATGAAGGAGGTGGAGAATCTGGCACAGGGTAAGAAGGTGGGGCATCCAGAGGAATCGGGATGGGTTTAGGGAACAAGTCCGATGCCTGGACGTCCGGAGGGTTCGCCTCAAAATAGGCAGGTTTGAGACGATCGATCGATATAACGTCGGTACGAGTAGGAAGCTGTACTTTGAAGAACTTCTCCTTCCGAAGTAAAACCGGGAAGGGCCCGTCGTACTTGGGTTGGAGGGGAGAACGGTGGGAGTCATGCCTGACTAGAACATGGGTACAGGAAGAGAGATCTTTCGGAATGTAAGAGTGCACCTTTTGCTGGCGGGTCGGAGTAGGTCTCCATGAGAGGGCGCAGCGTTTCAAGCGAGTGAGATACAGGGTGGGGTCTGCAGTAGCAAGCGGGAAAGATTGAGAAAAGAACTCACCAGGCAGGCGAAGTGTAGAGCCATAAACAAGTTCTGCAGCTGAACACTGAAGATCCTCCTTAACGGCCGTGCGTATACCCAGCATAACCAAAGGAAGAGCCTCAGTCCAGTGTTCAGGTTGTGGATGTGCCATGAGAGAGGCTTTAAGCTGACGGTGGAACCTCTCACAAATCCCGTTCGAGATAGGATGGAAGCTGGTGGTATGGATCTTCTCAGAACCCAGCAAGCGCATCAAATCTTTCCAAAGGAAGGATTCGAAAACGCGACCTTGATCCGTCGTGACCGAGAGAGGAATGCCAAACCGCGAGATCCAATGGGACAAGAAAGCTTTAGCAATAGATTCGGCAGTGGCAACAGAGAGAGGGATAGCTTCAGTCCAACGAGTGAACCGATCGATACAGGTGAGGATATATCGCATGCCATGAGAAGGTGGAAGAGGTCCAACAATGTCGATGTGAACTCTTTCAAAACGTTGGCCAGGGGGCAAGAAGGTGCCCAAGGAAGCTTTAGTGTGTCTTTGCACCTTAGAGCGTTGACAAGCCATGCAGGCGCGGACCCAATTCGCTACATCGGCGTTAACTTTAGGCCACACAAAACGAGCTGTTACCAGTTTACGTGAAGCCTCGACGCCAGGGTGTGAAAGCGAGTGGAGATTGCAGAAGACTGCCTTTCGCAGAGAATTTGGAACGAAAGGGCGAGGGTGGCCTGTTGAAGTGTCACACAAGAGTCTCTTCTCTATGCCCGGAAGATTGAGCCACTGCAGCTGTAGAGAAGAGTCCTGCTGAAGATCGATATTGTCTTGCTCCTGGCACGTGGCCATGGCTGCGTAATCAATGTCAGGAATGGGGGAAAGAGCGTTAATTTCAATCCGAGAAAGAGCATCCGCGGTGAAATTATCCACTCCGGAGATGTGACGTATGTCTGTCGTAAACTGGGAAACGAATTCGAGATGACGAGCTTCACGGGGGGAGTGACGTTCATGCCGTGAAGCCATTGCGAAAGTGATCGCTTTGTGGTCGGTCAGGATGTGGAACTCCCGTCCTTCCAAAAAGTACCGAAAATGGCGAACAGCAAGATACATAGCAAGCAATTCCCGTCCAAAAGCACTATACCTTGTTTCGGCGGGTTGGAGCTTGCGTGAAAAGAAGGCAAGTGGGCACCATTCGCCCTTTTGGAACTGCTGAAGCACCGCACCAACAGCGAAATCGGAGGCATCTACCTGCACTTTCGCTTGTTAGGCTTAGTGGAGATGAACTAAAAGAGTGGCGGAGGCGAGGGCTTCTTTGGAAGCCTCAAAAGCAGACTCTGCTGCCGGAGACCAGTCGACTTTAGTGGTGCTGCCTCGCTGTTTAGGACGAATGAGTGCGGTAAGCGGGCCTAGGAGGGCTGCCGCTGATTTCAGAAATCTGTGGTAAAAGTTGATCATTCCCAGATATTGACGAAGTTGCTTTTGATTTTGGGGAAGAGGAAAGGCTCGGATAGCGGTGACACGGTCTACAAGAGGGCAAATACCCTCAGCCGAGACTGTGTGACCAAGGAACGTAAGAGAAGACGCACCGAATACGCACTTGGTAGGATTGAGACGAATTCCCGCATCATCCAACCTACCAAAAACGGCACGTAGGTGATCCATATGTTCTTCAGGAGAGGAGGAAGCGACTAAAAGATCATCTAAATATGCCCAAGCAAAAGGAAGGCCACGGAGGATAGAATCGATGAACCTCTGGAAGGACTGGGCTGCATTTTTCAAACCGAATGGCATTCTTGTATACTCAAAGAGGCCAAAGGGGGTGATTACAGCTGTTTTGGGAACGTCCTCCGGAGCTACGGGTATCTGATGATAGGCCCGAATTAAATCCAAAGAGGAGAAGATAGTGTTGCCGGCCAGGTGGGAGGTAAATGATTGGATGTGTGGCACGGGGTATCTATCTGGAGTCGTGGCAGAATTCAAAGCCCTAAAATCACCACAGGGTCTCCAATCCCCCGTAGTGCCTTTAGGAACCATGTGTAGCGGAGAAGACCAACAACTCTTGGAAGGGCGCACAATGCCAAGTTGCAACATGTGATCAAACTCGGCCTTGGCGGCTTTGAGTTTATCAGGAGGAAGGCGGCGAGCTCGAGCAAAGGTGGGTGGGCCAGTGGTCTCTATATGATGTTCCACAGAATGCTTAAGAGGGGTATCTGAAGAGCAAGGATGCAATAAAGAAGGAAAGTCCTTCTGCAGGATAGAAAGGAAGGGAGACACTACCGAAGATGGCGGAGCGATAGCGGAAATGCCCCTTAGCTCTGGAGAACCTAGGGAACCGTGGGAGTAAAGAGAAGTATCACCGTCAACTAGACGCCTATTACGAAGGTCTACCATAAGATTGAAATGGGACAAAAAGTCAGCGCCGAGGATGGGCTGTGTCACTTCAGCGACGAGAAAAACCCATGGAAACTGGCGGCGGAGAGACAGATCCAACGTACATAAACGCTCTCCATATACCGGAATGGAAGAGCCATTAGCAGCGAAAAGTTGACGGCCTGAAAGAGGGATAGCCGAGTCTTGAGAAGGGTTGTTGGGTAAAATCGAAAGGCTAGAGCCGGAATCGATCAAGAAGGCAAGTTTAGTGGACCGATCGTAGATACGAAGAACATCCTGTGTAGTAGGAGGAGAAGGAGAAAAAGAGCCAGCAACTCCCGTCGCCCCTACGACGGGTTGGCTGCTGAGTTTCCCTGCTGGAGTGAGCAGGTGGGATCGCACTTATTCGCGTCCATACCGAAGGTATGGTGATAGTAACAGTACCCATGTGGGTACTGGCGCTGGCGGGAGGAAGAAGCAGAAGGTGAACGAGGACCGCGAGAAGGACGCATTTCTTGGGATCACGAGAGCGAAAAGTGTTATTATTAATTGCCGCTGTAAGGGAGAGAAGGGCAGTTTTTATATCGGCCATGCCAGTTTCGAGAACCGAAACCCGGGTATCCAGAGCTGCCGAAGGAGGAGGTTGTACTGCGAAAGCGTGAGAGTAGGAAGGTTGAGGTGGGTGAGAATAAGGAGGTTGAGCTGGATAGGAGGCAGAAGGCGGTTGAGGAACAAGAGGAGGAGGAAGAGTAGCGGAGGCGTTGGTAGAGTATTGGGGAATGTGTTGGGCGTGAGTTGTAGATGGTTGAGGAGGTGCGAGAGTCGAAGA
>JABUQX010144206.1:17500-25516 GCA_015478945.1 Trachelipus rathkii
CTAACATAGCTATTATACAGCCTACTTATAATTTCCTAGCTCTTGTAAATGACATTGCGATCCAATTTTAGTATAGGCTATTCAATTTTTAACCAACAATACCTAACAAAATAAATATATTTATACTCGAAGCCCTAACTTGCATGGGCAGCTTTGTCTTTTGGTCCTATACATATTTATGTACTGTGGTGGCCCTTTTTTGATTATACGCCACTGGCCCCAATGACTTTATGACACTATTAAATTTCAGTTGCTACTTATTTACCCACCCAAGAAGTTTGTCAAGGTTATTTTGAATCTTTTTACATCCATCATTATTCCCTACTGAGGTAGCCACTTTGGTATCAACTTCAAACTTATAAACTTTATTTACATTTAAGTCCCTGGTCTAAGTCATTTATATATATATATATATATATATATATATATATATAATAAATATATATATATATATAAAAAAATAACACTATATATATACTATATATATATATATATATATATATATATATATATATATAAGAGGAACAATAGTGGTCCTAACAATGAACCCTGTGGGACACCACTTTTCACTATTTCCCATGATGACTTATTGACATTTAGTTATACATATGTTTTCTATTCCACAACCACTCTTTAATTCAACCATGTACCACTCCACCTATATACCACATTGCGATAACTTTTGCATCAGCGTTATGTGGGGAACCTTATCAAAAACTTTGCTGAAGTCTAAATATATAATATAAACTGGATCTCCTCGGTCAATGCAGTCAGTAATGCATTCCATAAATTCTAAAAGGTTTGTCTGACATGACCTACCCTTTCTAAAACCATGCTGGGAGTCATACAATAGCTATACAATAACATATATACCAATATCATGTATACAATATCAACATGACCTACTCTTTCTAAAACCATGCTGGGAGTCATACAATATCTTTTTGCCATCCAAAATATTTCTCTATATAACCTTTCATTAATTTTTCCAAAACTTTTACAACCAGAGATGTTAAGCTATCTGGCCTATAATTTCCCAAATCTTCCTTACAGCCTTTCATATAGATAGGCACAACATATGCTGTTTTCCAGTCATCTGGTACCTCACCAAATGATATAGATCGCTTAAAAGCAAATATAGTGCCTTTCCATTGCTGCTACTACCCTCCTTTATAATTATTACCATATACAAAGTAGTTTGCCATTAGCTATAGATTTAATTTCTTTTACCTCAAGGGGAGGATCCAATATTGGGGATTTTGGGACCCCATTTTAGCCCCTACCTAAAAATGGACATAAAATTCTTAATTTTCAGACAATTTTGATGGGAAAAAAGCAAACCAAAGCTTTTTTTTAACCTCTAAAACGTCATTTTTGGGTGTTTTTCTGTCTGTAGTCACTGTTTCGGCGTTTTCATTTTTTCAGAACTAATGTTTTTGACATTTTCGTATCAACTTCTTCAATTTTATTCGAAATGACTTTAAACTTGAAATATACATAGATGGGTCTATAACGCACAAAATTGTAGAAGTAGTCTTTTGATTTTTGAAAAATTGTGCTCAGCAATGTCGAATTTCAAAATATACTCTTTTTTTCAATTGCTGAGCACAATTTTTCAAAAATCAGAAAACTATTTCTACAATTTTGTTCATATAGACCCATCTATGTATATTTCAAGTTTGAAGTCATTTCAGCATGTAGAGTTGTTGCAAGAACTCAAGTGGGTTCTGAAAATGAAAACTGTGACTACAGACACAAACACCCAGAAAATGTTTGTTCAAGGTAAAAAGCTGCAGTTTCTTTTAACCATCAAAATTATCTGGCCCTATGTTATTTTTAGGTAGACACAAATGGTCTAAATCCCAATATTGGATCCTCCACCTCAATTTTAAAATCTCTGTCTATTTATTACATGCATACCAGAACTATTAGTCTCCAAACTATTATCCAATCTTTCCTCAATAAATATTGAAGGAAAATAAGCATTGAAAATGTTGACCAACTCCTTATCTGAACTCATTAAATTAATCTATTTTCTAGCCGAACTTACTAAATTTTCCTCAATTTTAACTGGACAATTGTCCTATTCTTACTTTTAAATTTAAAAACCTAAAAACTTCTAACTTTTTGGTCATTGTTACTATTCTTTGCTAAAATTCCTGTACTTAACTGTGATACCTTTGATGGTACAGGTTCAAATAAATTGAATTTTCATAATTTTCTAAATAAATTTAATAACTTGATAGGAAATAGAAATAATTTAACTGATTCTGTTAAAATGACTTATCTATTTGGGTATCTAAAAGGTTATGCTTACAAAGTTGTTAGCCATTTAACAATAAGAGACGATAATTATAATATAGCTATAGATTTGCTAAAAAAGGAATTTTTCAATTGTTTTCAGTCAAAAAAAAATTACTAAAAGGGATAGATTTCGCATTTTATAGCATTTTTACATAAAAAAAAAACGAAAGTAACCTAACCTACCATAACCTAAAATAACTGCCAAAATAAAAATACTCCAAATCTTTTTAGAAAAAATGATAAAAATAAACCATTTCATTTTTAATAGGGCCCTTATTTAATATATATATATATATATTTATATATATATATATATATATATATATATATATATATATATATATATATATATATATATATATATATATATATATATATATATATATATATATAATTTTCAAAGCTATTGTTTAACTTTTTAAAAATAAATGTAAAAATGTAAAACACGAGGAATGTGCTTTAGTACAGAAGGCGTAGCCTAAATTTTAAAATAAATAATTTCCTAGGTATAAAAAATGAGTTTGAAAGCGGCTATTTAATTTTTATTACAATAAAGATAAATCAAATACTGGCATTTTTACGACCTAAAAATAGTTGCCAACGACGAATTTTATTTTACCTTTTTCTTAAACCGAGAACTTTGATATGATGCTCAAGTCTCATTCTTCAAAGAGCTGAGCTGAGAGAAACTCTGGGCTTGAAGATTTTAAAAGTAGATATCTTTATGTTTAATTAATAAAGACATTAAAAATGAGTGCTTAGGAATTTAAAGAAAAAAAAAAAAAAAAAAAAAAAAAACATAGTGCATTTTAAAGGAGATTTTTAAAAGGAATTCCTTTAAAGCCTTTATAATCTCTAGTATAATCCTTTATAATCTCAACTTTTAATGTTGCAAAATGATAATTGTTTTTCCTATAAATTGATCATTTTTTTTTTTTTGAATCTTTGATATAAAAAAGCTTTTGTTTTCAAAGACATTTAAATAATATCTTAGCACTTAGCAGTATATATATATATATATATATATATATATATATATATATATATATATATATATATATATATATATATATATATATATATATATATATATATATATATATATATATATATATATATATATATATATATATATATATATATGTTAATTTGGTTGATAATTTATTTTTGGTGAATTTTAATTTTTTATTTACTTTTGTAGGAAATTATGTAAACAACAAAAAGTTACGTAAATATTATTATTTACCTAATTTCCAAAAAAAAATAATCTTTTTTTAAATTACATCAAAAATAACTTTCGAACAAGTTAACAGTAATATATATATATATATATATATATATATATATATATATATATATATATATATATATATATATATATATATATATTATATATATATATATATATATATATATTTGTGTGTGTGTGTGTGTGTGTGTGTGTGTGTGTGTGTGTGTGTGTGTACTTGACGGGCATGTTTTATTTTTAGTTCAATTTATATGATATACATGAGGTTTTGAACTAAAAGGACGGTGGACCCTTTACCACGCGCTAACTTGATCGGCAACCTTTGAATCCACATACATACGCATATATATATATATATATATATATATATATATATATATATATATATATATATATATATATATTTTTTTTATTATTATTAATAAGTTTATTATATATCTATATACATATATATATATATATATATATATATATATATATATATATTTCCTTTGCACAGTCAAATCTTTGCTAAAATTTGGTTTAATTAATATGAATTTTTTATTTATATGTTTAAATTGTATTTCAAATAAATGATTTAAAAATATATATTTGAAAATAAACGTTAAATTTAATATATATGTAATTTTCAATGTTACATAAAAAAAATCTATTTTGGTTGGTTAAGTTATGTTAGGATAGGTTATTAATTTTTTTTTTTTTAAATGCTACATTTAGCAGATTTTTGGAGGTTATTTTCCTTCTAGATGTATTATTATTTTTATATTTTGAAATGTTAGGTTAAGTTAGGTTAGGGTTGTGCTTAGGTTAGGATGAATATGTTGGGTTATGTTTGGTTAGACTATATTAGCAGGAAAATGCAAAGCAATGCAAAATTTAGAATCGTTTTGTATTATTTAAAAAAATTTATTATTAAAAATGATTTAAAATAAAATTTAAACATATATTAATACGAAAATCGGTTTAGACCTATTTTTAACAGACATATATATATATATATATATATATATATATATATATATATATATATATATATATATATATATATATATATATATATATATATATATATATATATATATATATATATATATATATATATACTATATATATCAGGCTTGGGTTCAAGTACAAGTACTTGTACTTGTACTTGATACTATTTTTTTGGAGTACTTGTACTTGCAGTTTCTAAAACCACTGTACTTGTACTTGTACTTGTACTTGAGCCTTTTGTACTTGGTACTTGTGCTTGGTACTTGCAAGTACTTTTGGCATTTTTAACTTGCCAATATTTTTTATTTTCTTTTTATCATTTTCCTACGTATTGATATTATTATTTCTTATATATGTATTCTAAATAAATTTCCATTTATGAATATAAAGTATGTCATTATATATATATATATATATATATACTGTATATATATATATATATATATATATATATATATATATATATATATATATATATATATATATATATATATATATATATATATATATATATATATATCATCATCATCATCATCATCATCATCATCATCATCATCTCATCATCACCATCATCAACCACTTTTTCTAAGGTGCGTAACATGCACCGGAAACAGAAAAGTAGTAGAAGAATATGACACAAGTCGAAAAGAAAGCCCAGCCATACCTCCCCTTTATACCTATTAGTGAGAACTCGCCGCAGTCAGAAAATCCACCCTAGAGCTTCACGGGACTGGCACGGAACCTCACTATGGCATCTCTCGCCAATGTGGGGTTCATCCCTTAACCCAGGTGGGCCCACAAACATACACCCTCACACAAAGGCCCTACCCAGTCACTCTTATTATACTTACCCCTTTCTTCTCACCCCTGCCAAACTCACATTCCACTCCTCAGAAATTCACTGACTCAATCCACTTTCTTCGGTCTCCCAGCCAGTCGATTCCCAACAAACTCTACACTATACATCCGCTTAACCAACCGACTATCATCCATCCTTTTCACATGACCAAACCATCTCAACGTGTACTTTCATTTATTCTCTCATTTATCCCTTTTTTTCACACCATACAACTCTGAATACGTTCATTCCTCATTTATCAATTCTTCTCACCTAACACGCCCCCAAAGATTGTCCATCTGAACATTGTACTTTAGATCTATACCTCTTATTCCAGACCATAGTCTCCCTACTATACATTAACACAGGTAACAATATACCCTCACGTAAGACCCTAGCGCACTCAAGACTTAGTCCCTTTACATCCACCAAGGATTTTATTGTACCAGCCACCTTCCTGCAATTCACAACTTTCCTACTACACTCGGCATCATCCGTTCCCTTTTCGTCCAACATATATATCATAAATATTTAAACTCAGTCACTTGTTCCAGCTGCTCACCATCTAGCATAACTTCATACCGAGGACTGTCCTCACTCACAACCATAATTTAGTTCCAAGTGATTGGAGGAGAGCAATATTAGTACCCTTATATAAGGGTAAGGAGGATAAGGTTACTGTCAGTATTATAGGGTAATTAGTTTATTGAGTGTTGTAGGGAAGATATATGCTGGTATTTTGGTTGAAAGAGTGCGTCGAGTGACTGAAGGACTGATTGGTGAAGAACAAGGTGCGTTTAGGAGTGGTAGAGGATGTGTGGATCAAATCCGTACATTGAAACAAATGATTGGGATAATGAGGGAGGAGAAGAATAAATTGTATTTAGAATTTATGGATTTGCAACACCACCTATCTGGCTGTGGCAGGTGTTAGTGATATGGTGTTGATGGTAAGCTTCTGAATGGAATGAAAAGTATGGGGAGGTAACGCCCTACCCCTTAAAAAAGTTTTAAAACCTAACAAATTTGTAAATAGCCCTTATTCTCACTGTATATATAGCATTCCTTGCCATAACTGTAGAAGTATTTATGTGGGAGAGACGGTTGACTTTAAAAGAAGAAATGACCAGCATAAATACGATCTCACATACGATAAACAGAACTCAGCACTTACTCATCATAGAACGACATTTAATCATAAAATCAATATCGATAATATGGAACCCATCATTAATGTATCAGATAATAACAAGAGGAAAATAATCGAATCATACTGCATTATAAATAGTAATAACTTTAATAAAATAGCAGGTGAAATAAATATAGACGTGACACAAAATTTAATGATGAAAAATACAAAAATTTTCAAAAATATCGATAAAAAGTTAGATCATCAACAACCATCCAACTGAAAAATTGTTTCATACTTCAGATTCTTCTTTAACGCAGGAGCTTCCTTTCTATTCAATATCCCACCTGAAGAGGCCGTTATTATGGCGGCGAAAGCTAGTGGAACTTAATATAATTTAGATATGTAAATAAATATGTGTAATTGTGTGTATTGATGTTTTGTGATAACACTCGATTTTATGTATTGTTTTAAAATTAAAAAGTGACTTTTAAGTGTGTATTCATAAGGGCATTCCAGTCAAATATATATATATATATATATATATATATATATATATATATATATATATATATATATATATATATATATATATATATATATATATATATATATATATATATATATATATATATATATTATATATATTATTTTTATTATTATTTACCATCTCCCATGTAGGGCTTTCGCCCTGTCAGTTGGACCAACATTTCTTCCTTTTGGCCCAGAAACTCTTGATCCTAGAGCACTTTAGAAAAACGTTTCTCGGCGCAATGGTTTCTGATGCCAGTCCTTGAGTTATACACTCAGGTAGGGTTTCACCCTTTCGGTGGAACTAGCATCTTCTTCCATTTAACCTCGAAAATCGTTCTCTTAGAGCTCTTCAGAAGATCGTGCCTCTAGGCCATAAGATTCCAATGCTGGTCCAGGAGTACTGCAAGCATAAAAGTAAAGGACCGGGTTGCTAGCCCTGTCGCCCCTGAACTATGCGAAGAAAGAAAGTCTTCATATGTCCTGACTGTCGCGAATATCCATTCTTCTTATATTAGACATTTCAAGACTCCACCAGATACTCTATCATTTATATATATATATATATATATATATATATATATATATATATATATATATATATAAATGGGTTTATATTTAAACCTATATAAAAATATATATATATATATATATATATATATATATATATATATATATATATATATATACATATATATATATATATATATATATATATATATATATATATATATATATATATATATATATATATATATATATATATAAACAATATATATATATATATATATATATATATATATATATATATATATATATATATATAATTTTAAATAGATTTAAAATTGTAACAAATAAAAAATTTCCTAAATTCTTTCAAGACTACAATCTTTGACAGATTTAAAATATCTTTCCAAAAATGAGGTTACTCTGAATTGAATTTGGGGGAATATAAAAGAAGGATGGAAATGA
>JABUQX010144207.1:0-30815 GCA_015478945.1 Trachelipus rathkii
TTGATAGAGTCTTCTGTTAAAATCATTTGTTTCACCTATGTAATGTGAGGGGCATTGATGGCAGGGGATTTTGTATATGCATTGTGAGATGTTATTTTGTAAGTGAGTTGGAGAAGATTCTTTTGAGAGAAAAGGTGTTAGAGGAAGTTAGTCTTAATGATGAAGGTAAAGTTTTGAGGATTTGTTTATGTGGTAGGTGAGGAATGGGTAGATGGGTGAGGGGGATTGTGTGTTGGTCACGGTGGTTGGGTTGTAGAAATTATTTTTTGCCTTTTTAAGTGAACCTTTGATAATGTAGGTTGGATAAGATAGTTTCTTGAACGTACTGAAAATATATTTGATTTCATTATGAAGAAGAGTAGGAGAACAGATGCGTAGGGCTCTTAGGAAGAGAGAGAGGAAAGAACACCAGATTTAATATGTTGAGAATGTGTGGAGTACCAATGGATGTAAGAAGGGTTGGAAGTAGGTTTTCGATAAAAGCTAAAAAGTAGGGTAGGGCTGTTGTTCCAAGAAGGAGGGTATCAAGGAAAGGTAGGGTGTGATTGTTAGAGAGTTCCATTGTAAATTTTTATATTAGAGATTGGATAGGAGTTGATGTGAAGAATGAGAGTTGGGTTGGTGGATAAGGAAGTGGAGATTAATATATCTTTTACAAAGAGAAGCCATGTGGTGTTGGACAGAAGAGGGTGATTAAGTATGAAAAAGTGTTCTAATAGTTCCATAAATATGTTACTAAGAATGTTGTTTTTATGTGTTTTAGGAACCGTAGAATTGAGGTATGCGGGGTAGGTTGGGTTTTAGATTATACACCATATATATATATATATATATATATATATATATATCTTATTAATACCTATATATATAACTATATATATATATATATATATATACCTTTAATATATATATATATATAGCATAACTATATATATATATATTATATATATATATACTATACTGCTAACTATATATATATACTATGTATATATATATATATATATATATAGATAATATTGATGCTTTTAAAAAAATCGAAAGCATAGACAAACAACTAGACAATCAAAATAAGAAAACTGTGTGAAGAAAATAAAGAAAAACCTTACAACTTGTAATTGAAACTATACCCGTTTGTGTGGCCAGCAAGGTCTTGCATTAAGGGCTCAAGTGACTCTGAACGTATTTGAATCATGAACTCCAGCTGAAAATGACGGAAATTTTAGAAGCCTTCTTACTCAGAGTTCTTTGGTTTCGAGCAAATGGAGGTGACCAGGTTTTGAAGAACCACTTACTTCTATCGTCCAAAAATTCAATGTATACGAGTCCGATGATACAGAATGAAATCATACAGTCATTTAGTCAGATTATACAACACAAAGGAAAATAGTGGAAGTTAATAAAAATATATTTTTCAGTATTCCGCTGATGAAACAATGGATGTTCCAAACAAGAACAGTTTTCACTTTATTATGCCCAAGATACGCGATTGAGTGGTGATGGATGACTCCTTTTACTTTAAGAGAGGATTTTTTTTATCATTTCTTCCGGTTTATGATATCTCAGGGAAAGCATTGGCAAATGTAATTTTGGAGAGACTTGGCTATCTTGGTTTAAAACTCGAAAATTTAAAAGGCCAAGGATATAACGGAGCCTCTTCCATGAGAGGCGAATTCAGAGGAGTGCAATCTGTTATTCGGAATGAGTATCCTAAAGCTCTATACACACATTGTTTAAATCTATGTCTCTCAGACTCTTCTAAAATTCAGGCAATTCGAAACGTCTTAGGATTCATCTCTGAAATATGCACTTTTTTTCGATCGAGTCAGAAGCGCACAAAACTTCTGGAAGATAAAATAAAAGAGTTTTCTAGTAACCAAAATAACAAGAGGATCAAAAAGATGTGCGAGACCAGATGGTGTGAACGGCATGAAGCGGTTTTCCTTTTTAAAGAGACTCTTGAGCCAATACTTACGTCATTGGAAGAAATAAAAGAATGGCCTGGTGAATTATCACAGAAAGCTACTTCGTTGTTAAATTCAATCAGTAATTTGAATTTTATAATAACATTATACGTTTTAAGTAAATTTCTTGGAATAACCTACACCTTGTCAAAACAGTTACAGAGTATCCATTTGGACATTGTCAGTGCAATAAACTTAGTGAAAGACATTAATCAACTTCTCGAAAAAGATAGACAAAATTCAGACACAGAGTTTAAAACCATATTTACACAAGCTAAAAATGTATGCGACGGCTTAGGTATTGAAATAACAATCTTAAGAACTATGAAGTTCCAGAAACATCGTTGTAATGTGCCTACATCAAATCCCGAATCATATTACCGCATCTCAGTTTTTATTCCGTTCATTGATGATCTGATTTCTTCGTTGAATGATCGATTTCTCTCGCATGATACCACTATTATTTCACTTTAATATAGTTTACCAGAAAAGTGCAATGTACCTTATAAGCATATTGAAAAAGCATCATCTTTTATAAAGACGACCTTCAAGACCCCCCACGAGGATACACTAAAAGGAGGGTGTTTCTGGCAGCGTAAATGGCTGTTAAGAAAATGAAAAACCAAAAACTGCGATCGGTGCTTTGGCTAAGTGTGACAAGAAGAGGTTTCCAAACATTGCTACTCTCTTCAATATCTTAGCAGTATTGCCTGTATCCACCGCGACAGTAGAAAAAATCTTTTCGACGTTAAGGCGTCTGAAAACGTATTTACGGAATAGTGTTGGAGAGGATCGCAGTCATGCTTTACTGTCAATTCATCGAGATCTCAGCACAAAAGTCAACAATGAAAATATTTTGAATCACCTCCTCAGTCAAAAACAAAGGAAACTGAAATTGACCTTGAAACGATGGTAAGTTCTTATGAAATTATATATATATATATATATATATATATATATATAATATATATACAATAATATGTATATATTATATGCTGTATGTATATGTAGCAATAACCCAACTCTGCTGCTAATAATATTAGCTTAACCAGCATAATAATATATATATATATACATAACTGCTAACTGCTATGCTATGCTATATTTAATATCAACTTATAATATATATATATATATATAATATATATATATATATGTAATTTTATTTTATAATATTATTATTATGTTATTGATAAGTTGCCGCCTCTCATACAGGGACGCTGTTCAAATCCTCCGCGTAGCAGTTGGAGTTTTATCGACCTGGGGACAGAATTAAAACTCGACTGCAGCGAAGACACGTTGGTGGCGCTGGTTGGGATAGCCGGGTTAAAGTTCGACTTCCTGTGAATTTACCGTGTTACCCCTACATGGGGGGATAAAGCACGTTAAAGAGTAGTTTTTATTATTTCTATTATATATATATATATATATATATATATATATATATATATATATATATATATATATATATATATGCCCTTTCTGTATGTATTATATATATATATATATAAGAACAAATATATATATATATATATAGCATAATAACAAATATATATATATATATATATATATATATAATTTAACTACATTTGAAATGTAACCACCACTTGCGAAAGTCGCAGCCCCCCCCGAAAAAAATTCCTGGCTACGGGCCTGATATATATATATATATATATATATATATATATATATATATATATATATATATATATATATATATATATATATATATATATATATATATATATATATATACTTTTCTTTATTGGTATAATAAATAAAACATATTGCAATGAAATTTATATTTATTTCACCGAATCATCAGAGTAAATAAGAGTAGGAAAGGCAGGTTTATAAAAGATTTTTTTTTTTAAGCAAGAAAACTAACGATTGTAGGATCATTTATGTTTTGTGCAAACACGCTTAGCACGTCTGATATTCATGTTCCAAAATTTCTCAGAATTAACAAGTGATAGGCAAATAAATAGTTTTCCATTTACCATGTTAATTTTCTCCATCATTAATGGTACAATAACAATTGTAACCGAACCATAAATTTAGAGGAGAAAAGATCTCAATATCGTCACTCTCATCATTTTTATTCCTTAACTGTCATTGTCTGAGGATATCAATACTTTCTTCAGAGTTATTACGAGAGGATGACAAACAAGTATTTGCTGATTACACTGTACATGAAAAATGTCCTTCACATGAAAATATGTGTTTCTTGTATATTCTTGCGTGAAAAGAACAGATTTGTGCTTATTTTTTGTCTACCACGTATCAAATTGGTGGAATTGGCGAATTTGGCAACTACACCATTTCCCATTTTCTTATTAGCAGATGTTTACTCCCACGTGCTTTTGTATGTTGTTCAGTATGGTTTGGGTATTGTGAGGTGTACTAGTGTTGTAATGAGAAGAGTATATGTGTAATTATAATATATATATATATATATATATATATATTATCATATATATATATATATATATATATATATATATATATATATATATATATGCTATAACATATATATGTATGCTAACTGCTACTTCTTCTATATATACCTTATATATATTATTCTATTTTCAGGTTTATATTCGAATGTATAATATTGCTGTAACATAATAATAGAAAATAATTATTATAACAAAAGTATTATATGCTGTCAAGTTCTTTATAATGCCACATCAGTGTAAAAAATAGCCCTAACCTATTTTGTTATGTGTGTGGAGAGCATTTAAAGACGCGACAATGGCAACTGTCATTTATGATTGGGATGGGATTGCTGGATGTTGCAAAAGTTGGTTACCAGGATAAGTCTAAGGCTCCCTATGTATGCTACCACCCAATTCATGTTCAAGAATCGAGAAACTGGTTAAAGGAGAAAACGTAGCCATGAAATTTGCTGGCCACTTATGATTTGGCGAGAACAGACAAATCACGCTAACAGATGACTCTTCTGTTAGACAAATGTGCAGGGGGTTCCCTTCAAAATTCAAACATTGTATCCAGTATCAAACCTACACACCAAATGCGTCCAGTTTCTCATTCAGATGATCTTCCTGTACCTACAACTCCTGATGAATTTACTGTTGACTCAGAGGGTGAACCCTCCGATCATGACACAAGCTATCGCATCCTGACTTTGAACCATCAACATATATGACATGTTCACATCATGAAATCACAGGAGGAGCTTAACGATCTTGTGAGATCTAAAACTCTCAATAGACTCAAGAATTGCTGGCTTCTAGGCTTCAGGGCTGGAATCTATTAGAGAAAGGTGTAAACATTAGTTCATTTAGAGGCAGACAGAGACAGTTTTGCAACTATTTTGGGCAGATAGTGATGTGAATGGCCTATTGGGACATGAGCATAAACCAGCAGAGTGGCGCCTGTTTATTGATTCCTCTAAACGTAGTCTCAAGGCAGTGCTACTCCATATAGGCAAAGTTTTTCCGTCTGTTCTTGTAGCATATTCTACAAATACAAAGGAAACGTACAAAGTTATGAGTTCTATACTTAACCTAGTTGAGTACACAACATTTAAATGGCACATTTGTGGGGACCTGAAGGTCATTGGACTATTAACAAGTATGCAACAGGGATGCACAAAATTCTGTGGCTTCCTCTGCGAATAGGATAGCCGCGACAGAAAAAATCACTACATTCGGAAAAAGTGACCTCAAAGACATGATTTCAATCCTGGGACCAAACACATATCACATGATCCACTTGTGAATCCGCAGTTTGTCTTTCTTCCACCTTTGCACATTAAACTTGGTTTGATGAAAATATTTGTAAAAGCTCTTGACAAATAAGGTGTGGCATTCTTGCATCTCAGGAACAAATTCACAAATTTAAGTGAGGCAAAGATAAAAGAAGGGGTTTGTGTTTTTCACTCAAGAAAGAAACAATTTTCTTTAGATTGGCACCAGCATCTCTCATGACACAGTGAACATCATCTGGGGATAGGTTCCATTTCGTCAACATTCCATTAAATACGCCACTGAGATATTCACCTGTATAACGTTCAGTGAGAGGTTCAGAGCACGACACAAAATTTGGCCTTTGAAATAATTGTCAACGGCATGACTACTCAGAGAATACAAAGAAACTGCTGATTGAGTATCTGACCATTTGTCGAAGGAGAAAGCTAACTTGGATGATTGTTTGATAGAGGTTATTAATTCTGAGACTTTAGTTTTAACGCTGTCATACATTTTCTTTCAAATAATATATCCGTAGTATTTTTTTTTTTGAGTAGTGTATTGAAGAGACTGATACTTTCGTTAGCCGTACAAAGCCAAGAATTTCAACCTGACGAAACAGAAGATCGTTCACTACTATAATTTCTGTAAATTTTCTATATCGATACTTTATGATTTTTCATTTCAGCGTCCCATATATTTGTATTTTTATATTAGTTTCAAGAGTAATCTGCTTCGTTCTTAAACTTGGAATTGGAGATCCTTTACTCTTTTACTCATTTTCCTTTCTACATTTTCCTTGTGTTTGTTGCTTAGATAGTTCTTAACCCAGATATCATTCTTCCTTTCCGAGAATAATTATGATTGCAAAGTGTACGGTTTGCGATGTCATGGAAAACAATATCGAAGTAATCCCAAACCACACTGGATAAGGATGCCATTGCGGAATTGCTTCAACAGTTGATTTCGAGCGAATATACTCACAAGTACGAGCGTATCAATAAAATTAATATTGCTAGATTTCGATTGTGACTCAAATTACTGTCACTACCTTGAGACGGCATTAGGCAAGTCATGCTAATCAATTTCTCAATAAAATTGCTAAATTTTCTAACAAGTCCCATCAGAACATTTTCTATTCACATTCCGAGTGTCCGCGTGCGAATGCAAATAATTTATTCTTAATATTTGCGAAAATCAATGCGAATATTTAAAAACACCCGAATAACAAAAAATACATATATATATATATATATATATATATATATATATATATATATATATATATATAACTAAATATCTATATGCGAATATTTAAAAACACCCGAATAACTATATATATATATATATATATATATATTATTTTTTGCACCTTTTCTCAAGAAAAAAATAGTCGCTGGAATCGTTCAGTTGCAATAATTTTAGCTTCCTTCTTGTGATTTACAAAATTACAGTTATCGTACAGTGTTATTACTGCATGAAAAATGTTTGTAATATATGGCAGTAATAGTTGCAATTGGTGCCTATGATATTGATATTTGTTTTTCCATATATTCACACTCTTCAAACACAGAATATTTATTAACATTATGATAACTGTGGTAAAGAGAACCAAAAGAAAACTGGCCCGCCCAGCTCCGAAGCATACTTCTTGATACAACGGGATGTATACATTCTGAGTAGCATCTCATAAACTCCATTACATAGGCTATAATTAATATCAGGATATAGAATACTTAGGGCTACATAGGATATGATATAACAAATTTAACCGAACCATAAATTTAGAGGAGGAAAAAACTTTAAGACAGAATGAACCTGTTCATCCCATCGACGATAACAGCAACCTTCCCATCTTTTCGGAAGTCACCGTAGCGTTCTTAGTGTCAAAGTTGTAGTCATTCCTAGGGTAGTTAGCGTATAAACAACGGGTTGTATACATTCTGAGCAGCATGTCATAAACTCCATTACATAGGCTATAATTAATATCAGGCTATAGAATACTTAGGGTTACATATGCTATGATATAACAAATTTAACCGAACCATAAATTTAGAGGAGGAAAAAACTTTAAGACAGAATGAACCTGTTCATCCCATCGACGATAACAGCAACCTTCCCATCTTTTCGGAAGTCACCGTAGCGTTCTTAGTGTCAAAGTTGTAGTCATTCCTAGGGTAGTTAGCGTATAAACTACTCTGAGTTCTCACGTTAGACAGATTAAAGTGCAAAAAGATGTCTTTAATAAAGTTTGAACTACAGGTAAGAAAGTATTAATATAATTTAAAAATTAACTGTAGGATTGGAGCCTGAGTTACTCAGATATCACTATAACATGTAAATTGACGTATTTAAAGCAAAACACTAGGGGTTAAGCAAATCACGAGTGTTTAAGAATGGTTATAGCGAAAATATATATATATATATATATATATATATATATATATATATATATATATATATATATATATATATATATATATATATATATATATATATATATATATATATATATATATATATATATATATATATATATATACTATATATAAAATCCGTATTAATAGTCAATATTTAGGCCTAGAAGGGGTATTGGTAATACTGTATTAAGCACGGTTAGCATTATAGAAACGATCTATCCTTTACAAATATCATAATGCTACGATAAAATTCTCTTGTTTTTTGCAAAAATTGCTCAAATGAATAAAAATATTACGTAATAAATATAAAATATTATGTAAAATTGAAACAAAAAGTGTAAGAATCATCGCTATTTACATAATGCTATTTTTCTACCATTAAAAAATGCTGCAATTCGTGCAGAAATCGAATAGCGGAGATTGCGTACGTGAGAATTTTCTCTATAAAAATGTGTATATTGTAGCATCTGGTATAGGGTTTTTAATGCTGTTTTTTTATATATATATATATAATAAAAAAACATGTTTTTTCATGTTTTTTTCGTTTTTTTCAGTTTTTTTCATTAAATGTATTTTTAAAAATATAAAGAGGCTAATATGATATTTCACTTGAATATTTTCATTTTCAAATATGAGGATACCTGAAATTAAACAAATATTCCATTTTGATTTATAAAATAGCAGAACTACCTTTCTCTTATATTTTATCAATTGTTTTCATTACAATTTATAGTAGGTTGTAGCCTGCAGACTGCTGTTTGTAGGCTTCTACTTACTAATTTTACTATGTATTTTACATTTGTATCATATAATCATATTTATAATTTACTTTTAAACATTAATGTATATTATATTTATATAGAATGAGTCTGAATGACAAAACTCGAAGTGACTTAAGGGATGCAAATGAAATAATAAAAATATTGAAATTAAAATTATACTAAGATTGTAAATGAAGGAGGATGAGTGAATGACTAAATTAAATATTTGGCTTTGGAATATCAACTTTTGATTCACTAATCACTAGTCCCCACTCCCCAGACCCCAGTCACTACTGAGTACTGACTACTGTGCTGTGACTACTGTCAAACTCATTATCACTGGGCTCATCAGCGTGATCAGCCACATTTAATTTTGATATGACTGATAAGTCTGATATCTCAGAGTCGTATGAAGTATCGTGTGAGAATGACAGTGGTGAAGGAGCAGGGGCAGTAACAGGACTCTTAAGCTTAGCTGCCTTAGCATAATCATCTCTCTCAGTTGGCAAATTTTCAGAATTTCTTAGTTCTAGATTATGAGCAATAAATACTAGTTTTGCAATGTCTACACAACAAAAGTTACATTTCATGCGAGGACCTTTGCTACCTTTTATTTCCTTTAAAAAGTACAGTCACACGACTTTTTGCACGTGGCATTTCTAAATTCTGATTAAATTATGATAAAAATATTACTGAAAGCTGAAACAGTAAGAAAACATTAATGAAGCCACAAACAAAATATTATGAATATCAAAAATTCAGAATATAAAATAAAAATATGGAAAACCCATAAAAATTTTGAATACAAACTCAGGGGCTTCCACCTTGTAGGAAATTGGAACCAAAAAATGTCCAAATTAGAGCATATTTGCTAAAACTTATAATAAAATTGTTCAAACATGTAAATTCACAACTTAATTGAAAAAACGAAAAAAACAAATTTTTACGTTTTTTTCAGGCTGGCTTTCGGAAAAAAACGAGCTTGTTTTTTCCTTTCCCAACCCTAATCTGGTAGTTACTTTTAAATGCTGCCATTCTCTTTAAGTATAAGTAGGGAGAGACTAAGTACTTTATTTATTTTAAACTTTAATTTAAACGTATATATATATATATATATATATATATATATATATATATATATATATATATATATATATATATATATATATATATATATATATATATATTAAATATATATATATATATATATATATATATATATATATTAGGGATGTACCGATAGTATCGGTATCGGTATCGACCTTTTTTGGGGGTATTGGTTAATATGGCCGATACTTCTTACTTTTTGGGTGAAGAATAACACTATGTAACACAAAAAATGTTTATTTTTATTTTTTTATTGAATCTTATATATTTTTTGACGCTGAATACAGAAATGACCTTCATTTTTTTCTATCATCGATACTTTGAGTTATTGCAATATTTAAGTTTTGGCATTTTTAAGGTTTGTTAATGAGCTTACACTGTAGGTACTTATTACAATTTTTTATTTGATGGTTTAAATTTACGAACAGTAACTTAAAAAAGACTTTTTACTTGAAAAGATGCATACTAATATCCCCAAAATATAAGTCAATGCTTTAATATGCCAAAAAACATGCTTACTTTGCATTTAAAAGTGCTTTGTGGATCGTGCTTTTCTCTTGTGAATCGATTTGGCTTCTCTTATCAAAACCCACATATAATCACCCATCATGGCACTATCTCAACGTCCCTGGTATCGTCTTTCCATTGTCTAAATATCCTGGTGAAATCTTTCACCATGTTCTTCACTTACATCCTCTAAATTCTCTCAAAGTCCAAATGCGAGTGTAAATAACGCACCTTTAATGACATACGGCACCCATTTTTTTATAACAATCAATGAGCATTTTTATCAGCTTTTTTGTAATTTGGATCTTTACAATTTCCTAAAAATCCCTGAACCACATTACGGAATGCACACCAGGCATCATTTTCAATTATGCTAATCTTTTCCTTCAATTTCAAGGATTTAAGCATATTTAAGCATGTTTCAATGAGCTCATCATCTTCTAGAAAAGAAAAGAGAAAAACCTGCTATATATATATATATATATATATATATATATATATATATATATATATATATATATATATATATATACTATATATATCTATATATATATATATATATATATATATATATATATATATATATATATATATATATATATATATATATATATATATATATATATATATATATATATATATATACTATATATATTTGTGATTATACATATATATATATATATATATATAATAATATATATATATATATATATATATATATATATATATGTATATATATATATATATATCTACTATATATATATATATATATATATATATATAAAAGTAGGTACTATATTTATTTGATGAAACAGTTTCCTCTTTTTATATGTCATGGACTTGTCTTATAAAACAATTTTACTTACAGAAGAGGTGGTGAAGGTATAGGGTAGTTTTCATTATGAGGAACTGGGGTTCTGAATGAGGGAATATCTGGGTATGGAAGAGATTGCCTTCCTTTACCTTTTCCATATTTTGTAATATTCACCATGCAGAAGTGGCAGTCATCATAGTGATTCGTTGGCTCTCGCCATATTCTGGGAATAACCAAAGGCATTGCTTTTCTTGTTCCTCTTAGCCATCCTTCTAGGGTTGTTTTACAACTTCCACATATAATAAGGTGCCCAGTGCTTATCTTAATCACCAATAGGCATACCAAAGTAGAGCCTGTACGCTATCCAATACTTGGTTCCCTTCACAATTTTGGTGGAAATGTTGCTTAGAACTATAATATCAACACACATAACAAAATGAATCTGCCAATGTTTTACACTGTCTACTTGCAATTTTACAAATGTTTATTATATTATTACTAATATTCTGAAAATTATAAAAGATATTTAAGTTTGATATCTCACCTTCAATTAAGTCATTGTAGAATGTAGTCAAACAATAGTATATATATATATATATATATATATATATATATATATATATATATATATATATATATATATATATATATATATATATATATATATATATATATATATATCTTTTTATATTCTTTACATAAAATATATATATATATATATATATATACCTATATATATATACATATATATATATATATACTCTTTATATATATATATATATATATATATATATATATATATATATATATAATATATATATATATATATATATATATACTATATATATATATATATATATATATATATATATATATATATATATATATATATAAATCAGTTCTTAAGCATGCAATCCCCATAAAACATTAATGGCAACTGACTTTTACTCAGCGCGATGCCGGTAACGACCCTACAAAATGAGAAGATGCCAATAATTATTTTATGCCGTCGTAACATAAAAACGGTCGATGATAGAGAAAAACTAAAAACATATTTGGAATCTGCATAAAAAACTGAATAAAAAACAATAAAAAAATCAGAAGAAACAAAAAATAATTTTTTTTTTGTTACATTGTGTAATAAACTTAGTTTCGATATATAAAAGGTTCTAATAAGGAATTCCTTAAGCTAGCTGAAACCCCACAAGAATGGCATCTCCGACGGTGAACCACTTCTAGAATGCATTTAAATAGCATAACCGAGGAGCTTGCTCGCATGACAAAAAAGATTCACAGAAGTGGAAGCCGCCTTATCAGCAACCCCTGGCAACAGTATTGATAGTGATGATGGTGACTTTTCAGCAAATAAACCTACTGAAGATGAAGAGGATTTGGATATGTTAGACTTTGATAAGTTCATGGCCAAAATTGCATTGACATTTCATTCACCTTCAAAGAAATCACACCAAGGAACCTCATCGGAAAAAACTGTAGAGACAGTCATCAAGTAGCAAAGATAATTCAAATTTGCAATCTGTGAAAGAGGACATGGAGATGCTGCCTACAGAAGAGAATTCTTTCATGTGGTGGCATGAAAATGGGCCAAGGTATCCATTATTATCAGTGCTTGTAAGCAAATATTTATCAGTCCCTCCCTCATCAGTCGAGAGAGAGCGTATTTTTAGCGTAAGTGGGAATGTAAACACCCCAAAAAGAAACAGGTTCTCGCCAAATACTAGTGAAAGCTTAATGTATTTGCATCACAATTTCAGAATTTTGGAATTTGAGTACTGAATGATATCTATCTTTATCTTAAAGGAGTATATTACTATTATGTCATGTTTGAATAATAGCGTTTTTTTATTTTGTCTTTTCAGCTGATTAATTGAGGTCTCTTCTTTCATTATTTTTATTCTTTATATTGTAGCTAGTTAAAGAATCTTCTTGTAAATTGTAATCATGTTAAAACATAAAAGCTAGTTGCTAAACTTTGTTTACTTACTGGAAAATGGAAATGGAATATTTTTTGAATAAACACAAACATAAAAAAGTTATTAATATTATATTTGCATTTATTATTCCTTTAAGATACTATTTTAATTTATAAAATAAATATACTTGGGCACAACCAAATATGAAATAAATGACTAAGTATTGGTTGTACAGGGAATACAATCCTGAGTTGCCTAGCAGTACACAAATGTTCTATCTTATTACTTTGTATTTATTATATTAATTAAAGTATCGGTATCGGCGCCTAAAAAAATAGAGTATTGGTATCGGTATCGGTATCGGCCTCTTTTCTGGTATCGGTACATCCCTAATATATATATATATATATATATATATATATATATATATATATATATATATATATATATAGATATATATATATATTAAATCTATATATGTAATATAATATATATATATATATATATATATATATATATATATATATATATATATATATATATATATATATATATATATATATATATATATATATATAAGATGATATATATATATATATATATATATATATATATATATATATAATATAATAATAATAATATATATATATATATAATATATATATATATATAATATATATATAATATATATATATATAATATCTATAATATATATGTAATATATATATGAATATATATAATGTGAATATCCGCAAGGCAGTTTAAGAGCATTTTGATAGGTTGTTGTTTAAATGAATTTAAAATAAATTCAATAATAATAATATATATATAATATGTAATAATAATAATAATAATATAATAATATATATATATATATATATATATATATATATATATATATATATATATATATATATATATATATATATATATATATATATATATATATAGGGTGTCTCACGAGGTATGTTACAGCGGTGTATCACCGTACGGGATGTTTAAGTATGAAAATGTGTAAGAATAGAAGTTCGATTATTTAATTCATTAAGGAGGATGGGATATGTTACGTTGGTGTCTGCGCACGTGCAATACGAAAACCGCGCACAAACATGCGAATGTCGAATGGGATGATACATGTGCCTACAAAAGCCGAAACGTGTCAATATGAAATAATTAGGCTAAATACAATAGGTATATCCAATAGTATTTAAAAATATCGATACAGCTAACAAAGGAATTAAATTAAAATACCTAATGCATACCCTTTTAGATTACATTGATCCGTAGCCTAACAAATGCAGCCATGTGAATGTGTACAACCAACTAACAGCTATCATATGGAGGTTATATCGTAACCTACAAATTATCCGTAATAAAGTGTAGTGAAAGGTATAACTTCAGAGTGATTTGTTTAGTCAGAGCCATACATTTGGAACATGCTACGTGACCAGTAAACGCAGGACGAAAAGTGTGACATGTTGGAGGTGTACATTACGCAAAACAGGAATGCTCGTCTCCCCACCACTTTTGCAGGTCCTCTCCATCTGTTTTCATTCCTCTTCTTATAGAAAACTTTGTCTCCTAATTCTGCCTCCTCAAGTTTATGATGTCTTACATTGTGTTTTAAAGCTCTCTTTATCCTATTCTTACAATCTACACTTTGTACTATTTCTTGTATTTTTTCTTGAATTTTCGTAATCTCATTCAATTTGATTCCTTCCCAATTTTCTTCCAATTGAGCCGGAGTGTACTCTTCTTCTTCTTTCATAGGTGTATTATATATTCCGAACACTTTCTGTCTGGGTGAAAAACCACCAGTTGAAATTATCCCATTTCTAGCATTTACTATCCAATAGAGAGCCCATTTCTTTCCTCCTGTTTTTTCTTCTTTTACTTTTCTTAGACTTTCTTTCAGAATTCCTACCATTCTCTCGCATTTACCATTGCTCCAAGGGCTTTCACCTGCAGTGCTTAAAAGTTCGATACCAAAACTATCTGTAAATTCTGTAAATTCCTTATTCTGGAATTCCCTTCCACCATCAGTTATTATTTTCTCTGGTGGACCGAAAATTCCTATCCAACTTTCCATTACAATTTCTATCATTTCTTCGGGTCTTTTACTTTTTATCCATTTTGCTTGACAGAATCTCGTGTTCCAATCTATTAATACAAGGAATTTATCACCGTCCATTTCGCCAATATCTAATGCTATGAGTTCATTGAACTTCTTAGCTAAAGGCAAACCTACTACAGGTTTACTAGGAGTTTTTTTAAATCTCTTACAAATATCACAATTTTCACATAGATTTTTTAATATTTTAAATTTTTCCTTTTTATTTATCTCAAAATTTTGATTGTTTTTGGTATACTGATTAATCAATTCTTTAAGTTTCTCAAAACTACAATGACTAAATTGAAGGTGAAGTTTCCTACAATTCTTCTCCCATTTCTGATCATCTTCTAACCATTTCTCTTCATTTATATTTAACCAAACACTTTTTCCTTCTTGTCTAGTTCTCAACTTTATTCTCAAATGACCTTTCTCATCTTTCACAAAAGGAATCTTTTTCCTTTCAACAAGTTCATTGCATTCTAAGATCATTTCTTTAAAATTAATTTTTGACTTGAGTTTTTCTAGTACTTTAGTTCCAATAAGCAGAGGAATATTACCTTCTAGAATCTCAGTTTCTATATAAACCTTTCTATCCCCAAGGAAGATTGGGATATTCATTTTGCTTTTACTCTCAAATTTTTCATTACCAAAAAAATAGTTCTTGCATATCTTTTTTTCTGTTCGGTACATTTCTTCTAATTCTTCCTCGCTCATTGAACTCATTATATACCCTAGTCACAACTCGCCAACAACGGTATTAGGGCATCCTGTATCTATGATACCCCAAGCGTCCCTTTCATTTCTTTCATAGTTGTTAATATGCAGTTCTCTTAATAAAACTATTTCTCCCTTGTTATCTACCACCTTTTTCTCACAGAATCTTGAACAGTGATATCTTAGATGACCCTTTTTTCCACAGGTTCCACAAAACCTGTCTTTGAATCTACAGACCGATTCACTATGGCCTTCTCCGCGACAACTTTTACAAATTAATTTTTCCTTTTTTTCAGGGCATTGATACTTCATATGTCCTTCTTTGTTACAATTAAAGCATTTTATATCCTTTCTCTTTTCACCTTCACTTAACCAAATCCTGTCATTTTTTCCTTGAACTCCTTTGACGCTATCTCCCATAATATCCATCAATACTTCACTCACTCTCTTGTATTTCATTTCACCATCTAGACTACTCATCACGATTTTTTCATCTTGTTCATCTAACCTACTTCTGACAAATAACAAACCTCCAGTTTGCTCCTCAGCCATTTCCTTCATTCCTGATGCAATACTTTTCCTCAAGGTTGCATCAAATCTATTTACATAATCTACCATGCTTTCTTCTTTTCCTCTCATAATTCTGAAAAGATCATTCATGTTTCTGATTTTTGTTCTTTTTTCATCGATGCCATATTTTTTGTCTAAAATTTTGATAATTTCCTTCCATCCTTCACCTGTTGCGATATCCTCTCTTTTTATGTCCTTCACCAATTGCCATGGTTCTCCAGACAAAGCATTCCGAATGTTGATCCCTGGAAATCTAACTATGTCTTTCATGCTCCACACCCAATCTTCTACTTTTCCTTTCCATTCGGCATATTCTTCTTTTTCTTCTTTGAATTTGGGGCAATTTTCTCCTCTTTCTACTGTTTCGCGGGGTTTCTCTTCTTTATCTTTCTTATTTCCTCCCATGATCGGTAACTAGGGTGTGATTTTCTCCAATAGAAATGTAGAAATACCGATAAAAAAGTGAATTAAAAATTGATGAAACCTTCTAAAAATACAAATATATGAGAAAAACAAATATCAACTTACTTTTGTCCAACGAAGTTCAGCAAACTGGATAGTTTTTTGACTATTATAAATGACCGGTATAACGCATAAAACTAAAGTCAAAAGATAATCTTTTATATAAAGTCAAAATCATCAGATTGGTGAAGGGCCCTAATACCTCTCTTCTTTTACCCATATATAAAAGATTTAAAAAAACTTTTATATATGGCTAAAAGAAGAGAGGTATTAGGGCCCTTCACCAATCTGATGATTTTGTTTCCTACTAAAAGGCCATTTTGACTTTGATTCCCACGTCTACCAGTCGTATGATGGTTGTTAGCGACTCGTTGAACAAATAGTTGATATTTGTTTTTCTCATATATTTGTTTTTTTAGAAGGTTTTATCAATTTTTAATTTACTTTTTTTATATAGTAACTGAAAAGAAAATAAAAAAATCATAACTAATTCAAGAAAAAAAAAACTAATCCGCAATTAAAGAATTTCTCGCGTAGAGTTGATTTCCAACAACTTCCGCCTCGTCACTTGATCAGTCGTTTGGAATACTTCCTACACAAGACTGAAAATAAAATCAATATATATATATATATATATATATATATATATATATATATATATATATATATATATATATATATATATATATATATATATATATAGCTACATTATTCTAGTAATTTAACACAGACGTTTATATATATATATATATATACAGTGGCGTAACTAAGGTCAGTTGCGCCCCCCGCGACTTATTTTGTGCGCCCCCTTTAGTCATGGACGGGGTGGATAGAGTTTTTGGAACTTGAATGACAAAAAAAGTTTTCTTGTTCATATCAAAGAAAAATCACATTAGCATTACAAAAGAACCAGAGTGTATTACAATGAAAAAAAGGTTTTTATATATATATAAAAGAGATGCGCATTTTTAAAACACTTTTACATTACAGTTATTGGTAAAGTAAAGCAAAAACTTACTAATAAACAATACAACATTTGTCATTGCTTTCCCAACTTTTGACACATTAATAGTTTCTAAGTAACTCCTGTTAATCCCCTTCGATATCTGTTTACACATGCAAATGTCGCACTAATTTCTCAAGTCCAGTGCGCAGGCCCGATCATACTTTTATGCTAAGTACAGCCAATTCACTTAACCTTACGGTCATCATGGTACTTCTCAAATAACTTTTTATTAGTTTAATTTTTAAAAAACATCTCTCAGCCCAGATGATAAAGTTACTGGGGTGGAAATATTATAAAAGCTGTACACACGTCTGGAATACTACAAGACAACATATTTTCAATCAACAAATATTCTGCCACTTGTATTATTTTTGTCGTTTTTCTTTTCTTTATTTCACTTGCCACAACATTTCCTGAAGCAGACAATTTCCAGTAACTAAAGAACTTGTCCCGTGGCTTCATATTTTTTGTAAAACTTGTCAGAAGACTCCATGAGCTTTTTATCTGTTTGTTCTGTAAGGGCTGTAGGGCTCAAAAAGCAAAACATCTGTTTCACCTTCTTCATATCTGGTACCTCCGATTCACTTGGCCTATTAGTATATCAATGTCTCTGTAAAAAAAACCTCACCCTGAAATTGTGCAAAGGATCAATGAAGTCAACATCTTTAGAAAGCTTATCAAAGAAGCTTGTCACTTTGCTTTTGCGTTTAGTAGGCAATGAAGTCTCACTTTGCCAGCTTCTTGCAATTTCCTGGGCCTCTTCCACTAGCTTGTAAAACTCTCTCCGCAACTGGTTTAGTTTGGTGACACACCTTTCTAAAAGAGTGGAAGCTTCATTCAGGGATATGTCTGATTTTTGGAGTGTTTTAGAAGTGATGTTAATACTTTCCAAAATTTTGCTTTGAAACACAAGCATTAAAATGAAGTGAAAAGTAGACATTTGTCTTCTTAATGCTATCGCCTCAACTACTTCAGAGCTCTTTGTTGAAGTTGGGATGATTTTTGATAAACAATTCAAAATATAAATGAAATTAACTTTAACTGCCAACAAGCAATCGAACCTCAAAGACCATCTAGTTGGGCACAGTCTTTTAACAGTTTTGTTGACCATGCAGGTTTCTGAAGAAATTTCTTTCAGTGATTGCCATCTTGGAAGACTCTGACTGAAATACCCATATATCTCATTAATCACATCATAAAAAACAATAATTTCTGTAATCTCCTTTACAGAATCATTCAAGACTAAGTTAAGGTTGTGATTTGCACAATGCATATACTCTGCATTAGGCGACTTTCGCTTGATTTTGGTCTGCAGTCCAATGTACTTCCCACTCATAACAGCAGCACCATCATAGCCCTGCCCTCTGCACTTTTTAATTGAAAAATTATTGCTTTCCAAAAACTTACACACTTCACTTTCTAAACCTTCGGTCTTTTGATTTGTTATGGGGATAAACCCCAGGAATGACTCATTAATTTAAAGCTTCTTTTCATCGTAATTGATGCAGACATATCTTATTACTACTGACAGTTGGTCAGTTTTAGAAATATCTTGGGTCGTATCTAAAAAATAGAGAAAAAAGGCGTATCTTGAGTATCATTTATTATGTCACGGAGCACATGTTGTGAAGCCAAACTAACGAGTTCATTCTGAATAGGAGCACTCATATATTTTGTTCTGCTTTTCTCATTCTCCAGGTGACTTTTAAGAAGCGAGTCATACCTGGATAAAAAATCAATAATATTGAGAAATTTTCCAGATTTACTATCAATATATCTGGTTAAAATATATCGTATATATATATATATATATATATATATATATATATATATATATATATATATATATATATATATATATATATATCTCTTAATATATATATATATAAAAACATATATATCTATATATATAAACTCTATATATATATTTATATATCTATATATATATATATATATATATATATACCGTATATGTATATATGTAATATGTAATAATAACTAATATAATATATGTATGTAACCAATAATATGTAATATGTAATAATAATAATATAATATATGTATATATGTAATATATAACTAACTCAACTCTTAATAATATATATATAATAATAATAATATGTATATATATATACATGCATAACTACCCGAGAGAGAGAGAGAGAGAGAGAGAGAGGAGAAGAGAGAGAGAGAGAGAGAGAGAGAGAGAGAGAGAGAGAGAGAGAGAGATTTCATTATGGAGTTTTCATCGAAAATGTGCTCTTTCCTCTTACCCGCCGTGCGCCCTCTCGCCTCCTGCCCCCCCCCCCACCGCGGGGCTTGCGGGACGTTATTTACATCCACTGAATATATATATATATATATATATATATATATATATATATATATATATATATATATATATATATATATATATATATATATATATATATATATATATATATATATATATATTTTATATTTATTTTATTATATCCCCTGTTTTTTTTTTAGACTCCGTCAGTTTTGATTTTTTTTGTTTTTTTTTTTAATATATTTCTAGTATATGATCCTAACAGTCAATTTAAGGGGTGACGGACATGATTCAAAAATATATAGGACCAGTTACGTTTTACGACTCCGTCAGTTTAAAAAAATTTTTTTTTTTAACTAAAGGAATACCCAAGGGTAAACTGCAAAGATGGCAGGAGTCGGGGTCTCTCGGCCTTCCGGGGAACGACGGGGTAGGACTATTTCCCCCCCTCCCGGGGAGGGTCTCCGGAACCCCCGCTCTTTGGTATTTGGGTGTCGCGGGGGTTCCTCCGCCCCTCCACTACGGGGTATGGAAAACGTCCCCCCCTCTGTCCCCCGTCGGCTCGAGCCCCCTTTTTTTATTTTTAAAATTTTTTTTACATTTTGTAATAAGCTTTACACGCTGATTCCAAATATGTAATTGGTTTTTCTGTAAGTGTTGAACTTTTCGAGATATTTCATTTATGAAAAAAAAATATTTTTTTTGTTTTTTTTTGTTTTTTACATTTTTGTAATAAGCTTTATACGCTGATTTCAAATATGTAATTGGTTTTCTGTAAGTGTCGTACTTTTCGAGATATTTCATTTTTAAAATTTTATTGATATAAATGTGATTTTTAAATAATTATTTAAAATATTTCGAACTTTTGAATCATGTCCATCACCACTGAAATTCATTGTTAGTATCATATACTAGCAATATGTTAAAAAAAACAAAAAAAAATCAAAACAGACAGAATAAAAAAACAAAACAGAGTATATATATATATATATATATATATATATATATATATATATATATATATATATATATATATATATATATATATATATATATATAATTATTTCTTCTTTTACAAATATATATAATAATATATATATATATATATATATATATATATATATATATATATATAGAGATATAAATATATAAAATTTATATCGTACATATATATATATATATATATATATATATATATATATATATATATATATATATATATATATATATATATATATATATATATATATATATATATATATATATATATATATATATATATATTACATTAGATTCATACATAAATATATATATATATATGACTTTTTAATATTTTTGGGCTCACTAAGGCAAGTAGGCGTTGTCTACTCTGCCTACCCCCAAAAGCCGCCACTGATATATTTATATACATATGTATAGGTCAGCCTGTCTAAAGCAGGCATCACGTAACAAGAAAACGGCAACAGCTACACTAAAACAAATGATATATCTATAATCTGCAATAAATTTTAGAAATAGGTTTTTAATAAGAAAGTGTGAAATTTAATAAATAAGAAATTAGTTTTATTTGAAGTAAAATAATTTTCCATATTATTATTTTACAATGAAAGGTAAAGTTTTGTTGACAGGGAAAGAAATATGAAATTGGCGTTGCCAGATGTAAGATTTTCTAAATATTTCGGTTACAGTTGAAATAAATACTAATGTTGTGTTCCTGAGTTATTGAAGTTTTCAACTAATAAATGAGTTAATACATTTAATATGTAATAAACAAGAATTACTTGTTTTTTTTTTTTTTTTTTTTACAATACGTTGGGTTATTACAAAGTGAGAAAAAATGTAGAAAATGTTATATATATATATATATATATATATATATATATATATATATATATATATATATATATATATATATATATATATATATATGCTATAAATAAACTAATGTATGTGTAACTAATGTATATTTATGTATATCTATATATATATATATATATATATATATATATATATATATATATATATATATATATATATATATATATATATATATATATATAACTTAATAATAATATATATATATATATATATATATATATATATATATATATATATATATATATATATATATATATATATATATATATATATATATATATATATATATATATAAAGTCGTTTTATGATTTAAAACTAACGAACACCCTAGAGTAGACCGCATAGATATCAGTTGTCAGGGTCTCTCGGCCTCTAGGTGGACGACGCCTCTGTCCCCCATCGGCTCGAGCCCCCTAAATGGGCCAAGAAAAAAAAAATTTATAATTTTCCGATGAATAAATGGCAATAAATAAAACCCCTTTCTAAAATTTTCCGCTGAATCCAAAATATAATTTGTTTTACTGTAGGTGTTGCCGTTCTCTAGTTACATGATGTCCCCTTTGAGCAGTCTTACCCAATAGGTATATGTATATAATACAAATATGTATATTTTTTATAAATTATAACGCTTATTAGGCCTACTTCTTATATTTTTCACTAGTCAAAAAAAAAAAAAAGTTCAAGTAACGAACGAAAGAAGTTAATGACTCATTGAACTGGAAACAGTCACTATCTTCTTTTTCTTCAGCGAACCAAAAAGAAATGAGAATACAGCATAAGAAAAACATGTTAAACATTACTAAACGGGATAATAACCGTGTAAAATAAACACATTTTGAACCATTGAGAGGAGCGTTTAGGAAGAAATTTTGAAAAAAAAAAGTTTATCTGTTATCGAAATCGAATCTAATTCAATTTAAAATCTGATAAGAAAATATTTTATAAACTCGTAAATTAAGGTAACGGTTAACGGATGTAGTGGAAAATTTTAACTCGTTAACGTTAATTCACAAATGTAACTCGTTAATAGTCCGTTACTTCATTTCGAAATTAACGAAAGCGTTAAAAGTTAACGAAAAAATTAACGAGTTAATTAAAGGATTACGCTAAGTCCCATTTTATATATCTATCGACATATATATATATATATCTATCTGTATCTTTTCATATATATATATATATATATATATATATATATATATATATATATATATATATATATATATATACTCTTCTATATATATCTTCATAACTATACACTAAAATCAAGAGACTTACAAGATACATATTTATATATAACCTTAACATATAAATATATATATATAAACTTGTATATATATATATATATATATATATATATATATATATATATATATATATATATATATATATATATATATATATATATATATATATACAGAGGTGGGCTCTTTTTTTCTCTTTAACATCAAATCATCTTTTTAAAATCAACGCACCGAATAACTTCCGTTATTTTTTCCTCCGTTACTTTTTAGTCCGTTACATTTTGTTCGACTTTCTTTGAATGTTGATAGCCAATTGACCACCCCGGTCAAGCTAAAAAATCCTTTTATAATATATATATATATATATATATATATATATATATATAGAGATATAATATATATATATATATATATATATTTAGGCTATTTATATATATATATATATATATATATATATATATATATATATATATATATATATATATATATATATATATATATATATATATATATATATATATATATATATAGGGTGATTCAAAACCTCTGCGACAAACTCAGAGGGCTGATAGAGCAAACGATAAGGAACATTTATTGTTAAATAACCTATGTTGTATGACGCTTCGTTTCAAAGTTACGGACGATTGAAGGTACACTAGTTTATGTTGTGTGACGCGTCACATGTAGGTTACCGACGATTTAGGTTACTCAATTTTAATGTGTTTGTGCGTGCGTACACTTAACGTCCTTCGGAAACACGTGGCAATACCTTTACCTTGCCCAATTCATCGTTGATTCAGTACAGTGTAGGCATCGATTACGAATGGATCACTACACTCTTCCCGAGTTAACCAACATGATAATGTGTTACGGTGCGACGAACGGAAATGGACGAAGAGCGCACCTCATGTACCGGGAACAGTTTCCACACAGAAATCACCCCCACCACACAATGTTTGCTCGCCTTCATCAGCGCCTTCGAGATAATGGAACCCTTCGTCCCCGGTGCATTGGTGGAAGACCGCGTAATACGAGGACTCCTGCGTTTGAAGAAGAGGTGCTTGAGAGTCGCCAACGACCCGTCGACTAGCACACGCGCCATTGCCCATGCCATGGGTTCAAATCAGTCGTCTGTGGTTCGGGTCTTGCAAGAGCAAAGCCTCCATGCATACCACCAACAGAAAGTACAAGGACTTGGGCCAAACGACTTCGCACCCCGTGTGCGATTTGCCCGGTAGTTTCTGCAACGGAGCATCGATAATCCTGCCTTTCCTGCACATGTCTTGTTTACCGATGAGGCGTGCTTCACACGTTATGCAACAGCGAAGCATCCACATAAGATGAGGACAATCCGCCCTGCAATGTTAATCAGAGTTCACCAGGCGAAATTTACCGTAAACATCTGGGGTGGAATTCTTGGGGATTATCTGCTGGGACATGTCATCATTCCACACCGTTTGGATGGATCTGCGTACCTGCAACTACTCCAGAACACGCTTCCACAGCTCATGGACGACATACCCCTTGCGACCCGCAGAGACATATGGTTCCAACATGATGGCGCTCCAGCGCACTTCAGCCACCAAGTAAGTACGGGCGCATCTGAACAGAGTCTACACTGACAAATGGATAGGGAGAGGGGACCTGTTGCGTGGCCTGCAAGATTGGCCGACCTCACACCCCGTAGGTTATTTTCTTTGAGGGCATGTGAAGAGTGTTGTGTGCATTAACCCAGTCAACACAAAAGAGGAACTGATTCTGCGAATATTCAAAATCAGACACAGGTGATGGCATGTTTGGGAGAGTCCGACAGACAATGGCACGGCGATGTAACGAATGTAATCAGGTACAGGGCAAACACTTTGAACACCTCCTGTAATTTTCCCCAATAAAATGATTTCATAACAAGCTACCATTGTTTGCTTTACAACCTCGCGTCAAAACACATACGTTGTTTAACAAAATATCCTTATTGTTACCTCTATCAGCCCTCGGAGTACACAAATGTACGCACGCACACATACATAACATTAGAATACCCAAAATCTCCGGTTACGAAGTAACGACGCGTCAAACAACATCACGTGGTTTACCTTACATCATCTGTAACTTTGAAACGAAGCGTCATACAACATAGCTTATTTAACAATAAATGTTCCTTATCGTTTGCTCTATCAGCCCTCCGAGTTTGTCTCAGATTTTGTATCTTCTATGTATATATATATATATATATATATATATATATATATATATATATATATATATATATATATATATATATATATATATATATATATATATATATATATATATATATATATATATATATAATATAAAATATATATATATATATATATATATATATATATATATATATATATATATATATATATATATATATATATATATATATATATATATATATATATATATATATATATATATATATATATATATATATATATATATATATACTATATATATATATGCTATATATATTCTTTACTGCTATATATATATATATATATATATATATATATATATATATATATATATATATATATATAAAAGGAATAAGGGGAATCTGTATAGAATAATGAATAGGGATGTTGCATTCGTAACTGATGAAATGAATGTGACTAGAGTGTGGTGGGAACACTTCGAAAATCTGCATAACATTGGCACTAATGAAGAGGTGATAGTGAATGTGCGTGGGTTTGATGGTGCAAGAAGGAATAGGTATTATGGGGATGGGGTCATTAGTAAGGAGGTGGTATTGGGTAGAGCAAAAAAGTTGAAGAACGGTAAATCTGCAGGTATAGATAAAATTACCAGTGAAATGCTCAAAAACGGAGGTGAGATGGTGATTGATTGGATTTGGAAGTTGTGTGGATTTGGAAGTTGTGTAACAAAGCGTTTATGAAGGGTATAGTTCCGAGGGATTAGAGGAGAGCAGTAATAGTACCCTTATATAAGGGTAAGGGGATAAGGGTAAGGGAAGATATAGGGGAATTAGTTTATTAAGTGTAGTAGGAAGATATATACTGGTATTTTGGTCGAAAGAATGCGTTGAGTGGCTGATAGACTGATTGTGAAGAACAAGGTGCGTTTAGAAGTGGTAGAGGATGTGTGGATCAAATCTTTACATTGAAACAAATGATTGAGAAAATGAGGGAGAAGAAGAATAAATTGTATTTAGGTTTTTTGCATTTGCAAACAGGCGTATGATTTGATTAATAGGGAAGCTCTATGGCAATGGCTATTGATATATGGTGTTGGTGGTAAGGTTCTGAATGGAATCAAAAGTATATATGACGATAGTGAAGGGTGTGTAAGAATAAAGGAAGTGAAAAGTGATTGGTTTAATAATAATGGCGGAGTGTGGCAGGGATGTGTTATGTCTTCTTGGTTATTCAATTTGTGTTTGGATGGGGTTATGAAAGAATTAGAGGTGGGGGTGGTAGGAGATGGTGTTAGAATGATGGAGAATGGAAGAGAGTAGAGGGTGTCCTACCTATTATATGCGGATGATTTGGTTTTGTGTGGCGAATCTGAGAGAGTTTGAGAGGATTGGTAGAAAGCTAAAAAGATGTTTGAAGGTAAACGTAGATAAGAGTAAGGTTATGGTTGCGAGTGAGGACAGTCCTCGGTGTGAAGCTATGTTAGATGGTGAGCAGCTGGAATAAGTGTCTGAGTTTAAATATTTAGGATATATGTTGAATGAAAAGGGAACGGATGATGCAGACGAGTGTAGTAGGAAAGTTGTGAATGGCAGTAAGGTGGCTGGTGAAATTAAATCGTTGATGGATGTAAAGGGACTAAGTCTTGAGTGCGCTAGGGTCTTACATGAGGGTATGTTGTTACCTGTGATAATGTTTAGTAGCGATACTGTGGTCTGGAATAATAGGTATAGATTTAAAGTTCAATGTGTTCAGATGGACAATCTGTTAGGTGTGAGAAGAATTGATAAAATGAGGAATGAACGTATTAGAGAGTTATGTGGTGTGTAGAAAAGTGTAAATGAGAGAATAAATGAAAGTATGTTGAGATGGTTTGGTCATGTGGAAAAGATGAATCATAGTCGGTTGGTTAAGCGGATGTATAGTGGAGAGTGTGTTGGGAATCGACCGGCTGGGAGACCGAAGAAAAAGTGAATTGAGTCAGTAAAGAAATGTTTGGAGGAGAGAAATGTGAGTTTGGCATAGGAGTGAATGGCGGGGTTTTGTAAGTAGGTATGGTTGTGGCCCACCTGGGCAATGTTGTTTATAAGAGCAAGGAAGTTATAAGTAAATTGTATAATTGCTATGTTAGGCCAGTAATAGAGTATTGTGCACAAGTTTGGCCCCCTTTTTTAAAGAAAGACTTAGATATGCTAGAGCGAGTGCAACGTAAGAGCTATGAGGAGAGGCTGAAGGAGTTAGGAATGTTTTCTGTAGAAAGGCGATTTCTCAGAGGGGACATGATACAAGTCTACAAAATATTTACATCTATTGATAATACAGAGACCAATAAATTTTTCATAGTAGAGCATGGACAGGTGACCAGGGGGCATAATAAGAAAATTAAGAAGAAAGCATGCCATCTTGATATAAGAAAGCATGCATTCAGTAATAGGGTTGTTAAATTTTGGAATAGTCTGCCACAGGAGGTTGTTGAGTGTGACTCGATTGCAACATTTAAGAAAGAGTTGGATATCATATAATATATTTAGACGAAGCCAAATTGGCGGGTTTTTAGTTATAGTAGTTATTAATGTTAGACTGCATGCGTGACCATAACTTAGTTATAATGCATATAGAAAGTTATAATTGGAATATAATGCATGTGGATGGTTTGGGTATCATATATATATATATATATATATATATATATATATATATATATATATATATTATATATATATATATATATATATATATATATATATATATATATATATATATATATATATATATATATATATATTTTTTGTATATATATATATATATATATATATATATATATATATATATATATCATTAGTTTTGACTAAGCCAAATTGGCTAAGCATGTGGATGGTTCATATATATATATATCATTAGTTTTGACTAAGCCAAATTGGTGGATTTGTAGTTACAGTAATTTGACAAGCCCTAGGGTGCTTTGTGGATTTGCATGAGCATGTTTGGTTAGTGGGTTAACTGGGACAGTCTCGACAGGCCCGTGTGGCTTCTTACTGTCTCTATATTCTTAATGTCTTAATGGCCAGGGGATGAGCCCTACACTGACGATATGCCATAGTGAGGGTCGGTCGCGGTCCCGTGAAGCTCTAGGGTGGATTTTCTGACTGCGACGAGTTCTCACTAACAGGTATAGAGGGGGCGGTAAGGCTGGGCTTTCTTTTCGACTTATGTCATATTCTTCTACTACGTTTCTGTTTCCGGTGCTTGTCACGAGCCTTACTCCCAGTCTTGGGAATAAAAAAGGTAGATGATCTTATGTTATATATATATATATATATATATATATATATATATATATATAACATTTTTGTAGAGATAAAAAAATATATATATATATAAATAAATATATATATATATATATATATATATATATATATATATCACCAGCAATTCGAACAACTTGACAATATATATATGTATATATATATATATATAATATATATATATATATATATATATATATATATATATATATATATATATATATATATATATATATATATATATATATATATATATATATATATATATATATATATATAACTCATATTATTTATATATATATATATATGTGTCATGATATATCTTTGCCTTTACATTGTGAAGGCTATAATTTTGATGATAATGAGATCCGCCAGTCAAGATTTATAATTATGGAAATTATCGTTAGGTATTTCGTTTTGATTTGGGATAATGTTAGATTATTTTTATACTACTTCATAATTTTATTTAATATAAGAGAATTTATTTATTTTAGATGAATAGTGATAAAATGACTTGATAGCATCTAACATATTAAGATAGAAATTAATTTTACACTTCCTCTGTACCATTAATTAGTAAGGACTCATCGCAGTCAGAAAATCCACCCTAGAGCTTCACGGGACCGCGACGGACCCTCACTATGGTAAATCGTCAAGTGTAGGGTTCATCCCCTGGCAAGTGGGCCACAACCATACCCCCTCACAAAACCCCGCCATTCTCTCCTATCATGCACCTTTCTTCTCGCCTCTGCCAAACTCATTTCTCTCCTGCAGACATTCCTTTACTGACTCAATCCACTTTTTCTTCGGTCTCCCAGCCGGTCGATTCCCAACACACTCACCACTATACATCCGCTTAACCAACCGACTATCATTCATCCTTTCCACATGACCAAACCATCTCAACATACTTTCATTTATTCTCTCATTTACCCCTTTCTTCACACCACACAACTCTCTAATACGTTCATTCCTCATTTTATCAATTCTTCTCACACCTAACACGCCCCTAAGATTGTCCATCTGAACACATTGAACTTTAGATCCATACTTCTTATTCCAGACCATAGTCTCACTACTATACAATAACACAGGTAACAACATACCCTCATGCAAGACCCTAGCGCACTCCAAGACTTAGTCCCTTTACATTCACCAACGATTTAATTGCACCAGCCACCTTCCTGCCATTCACAACTTTCCTACCACACTGCATCATCCGTTCCCTTCTCATCCAACATATACCCTAAATATTTAAACTCAGACACTTGTTCCAGCTGCTCACCATCTAACACAACTTCACACTGAGGACTTCTTCTCTCTCCTTAATCTTGCTCATATCACGTTTGCTTTCAAACCCCCTCCTTTACACAAAACCAATCCTCTCAAACTCTTTCAGATTCGCACAAAAAACCAAATCATCCACATATAATAGGTAGGGCACATTCCACTCTCTTCCATTCTCCATCATTCTAACGCCATTTCCTGCCGCCCCCACCTCTAATTCTTTCATAACCCCATCCATATACAAATTGAATAACCAAAGAGACATAACGCAACCCTGTCACACTCCGCTTAATACTAAGCCAATCACCTTTGACACCATTTACTCGCCTCATATCCTCATACATACTTTTGATTCCATTCAGAAGCTACCACCAACACCATATATCACTAGCACCTGCCTTAGAGCTTCCCTATTCACCTATCATACACATATTTGCAAATCCATTAAAACATACATACAATTTATTCTTCTTCTCCCTCATTTTTTTCAATCATTTGTTCAATGTAAAGATTTGATCCACACATCCTCTACAGTGGTCTCCAAAAGTG
>JABUQX010144208.1:2500-10000 GCA_015478945.1 Trachelipus rathkii
TCTCTCTCTCTCTCTCTCTCTCACTAGTGTGTGTATGTATGTGTGTTTGTGTGTGCTCTCGTGAACCTTTTCTAGAAAGTCGAAGACTGATATTCAGAGACAAATCAAATGAAACGAAAGAAGTTAATAAAGAGGAGACGAAATAATATATATATATATATATATATATATATATATATATATATATATATATATATATATATATATATATATATACTACTCGTCAAAATTAACGCACCACTGGCTCATATGACGTTAACAGGTTACAGAAAAGACCAGAATGCTGTGTAACTTTATTATGCAAATAACATAGCATCGGGGACACATTATACGGTGGTAATATTGTCGAGGGGCCCTTTCAATCCCCTGGGGGCCTGCGAATGGGTCCTGTATGTAATTGATGCGTTTCCTCTAATGTGGGACGTTATCGCTTTGAAGGGTTCGTGTGTGGATGGGGTTACTCAATAACGTGTATGGCCAACTCTGGCACAGATGACGGCTTGTCACCGTCGTAGCATGCTCTCAATGAGGTGCCGAATGTCCTCCACGGAAATCTGATCCCATACGCGACCCACCGCCTGCCCCAGCGCCTGGAGGGTTCCTGGTGGTGGTTGCAGCTGTCGCAACCACAGTTTCAACATGTGCAACATCTGACCTTGTGTGGTCTTGCATTGGCATGCATTAGGACGAATCAGCTACCGATGTAGGGGGCATATGGCACGACATATTGATCAAGGATATCTGCGATGTACCGTGTAGAGGTTAGGGAACCACCATCTAATACTTGCAACTCTGTACGACCGGTTAAAGAAATGCCTCTCCAGACCATAAGAAATTCAATTCCAAATGGAAATACCTCTCGCATATTATATTGCGCGTACCTCTCATTGGGTCGTCGATAGATTCTGGATCGCCGATCGGCGGTATAGAGACCGACTCTGGACTCATCCGTAAACAGCACATTCGTCCAATCGCCGACGGTCCAATGTAGGTATTCCCGGACAAATGCTAGTCGTGCCCGTCAATGCTCTCTGGTGTGTCGTGGTCATATGGCTGGACTTTGTGGCAGCAAATTATGTTCCGCAAGGCGTCGACATATTGTATTATCACTCACAAGGCTCCCATGTACCTTCTGCAGCTATATTTGATGGTGAATTGCTGTTGTATGGCTGTCTCCTACGGCCCGCATACGCATAAAATGGTCTTCAACGTCAGTCGTGGTTCGTGCCCTGCCCTGGCCCCGCCACCCTGCGTGCTCCTGGGTGTCGTGGTACAGCTGCATGACTCATGCATTGTTTGTTTGCGCTACACCAAACCATCGACTGAGTTCACGGTACCCGTACCTCTCGGCACGAAGGGTGGTAGTCTCTAAGCAGTTATCAAGTGTTAGTCGACTCGTAATCCTTTCCATGGTTGTAGGGGTTAAACTCACACCTGAATGGACCACGTACCCAACATGACCCCGCCATAACCTTCCCCCAATCGCTAGAGCTGGAGTTACGTGGTTAGTCATTTACCTTAATTACAGCGATGGAGGACCCTATACACCCCCCAGCACTATTATAGCGCTGTATACCGTGTCCTTAATTTTATTTTATTAGCATAATAAAGTTACACAGCTTTCTAGTCCTATCTATAACCTGTTAACGTCATATGAGCCAGTGGTGCGTTAATTTTGACTTGATAACTATATATATATATATATATATATATATATATATATATATATATATATATATATATATATATATATATATATATATATATATATATATATATATATATATATATAATCATAGGAATCACCCCTAAAATATAAAAACTACGTTACACTTAAAACATTAAGACAATAAAAATGGGAGAAATTCTATAAAATATTGGAGGCCTTTCTGTGCATTAGCACTTTATTCAACAATTTAACACCATGCGCACCAAAATTAAAAAAATATTAAAACCATAGCAAAGTGTCAGTGAAAAAATTGGTTGGTTGAAACATTCATTTGTTATCGGCGAAGAGAAGCCATTTTTTATCACTTTTTAATATATTGCACAAAACAGCATCCAACCTCATTTCCCCCTCCAAAACATTAATATGTTGATTTTTAGAGATATATATTAAATAACTTTCCAAAAGTTTACGTTTAAAATTATTATTACATTTACGAATGATCTCGAAAGTTTTAGCACTGACGACATGGTTAAATCTACTTCTATGCTTCACAAGGGCAGAATTCAGATTATCAGTCCTCAAATCATAGCGATGTTGGTAAATACGTCTGTCAATATCAATTGACTCACCAAAATATAGAGAAGGACAAGAATCACATTTTATAGAATAAACACCCGCCATGGGCAGAGCAAGAGCAGAGTTTGCGGAAACACCTGTGTTTCTAAGAAGTGCACATAATTTAGTAATATTTTTAACAGGTCTAACATCAGGAGGGAGAATCTTAATATATTCATGGAAACTATTACTAGGAACATTAATATAAGAAACAACAGGAGAGGCCCGTGCCTCACCAGACGATCCCTCATACAAAGCTTTTTTAGCTTTAAGAAGTGCTTTGTTAATAATATACATGGGGTAGCATAAATCCCGAAAAATAACTTTAATGTTTGCCAGTTCATTATCTAATTTATTAGAACTACAAAGTCTGTAGGCTCTAAGGAATTGCGAAGACACAATATTTAACTTCATATTAACAGAATGTTCAGAGAACCAATTTATATAAGAGTTTACATGTGTCTTCTTTTTAAAAATGGAAGTGGTGACCGGCATGTCCTTTTTAGTTTCAATCAAAATGTCTAAAAATGGCAAACATCCATTAGCAGACATCTCTAAGGTAAATTTAATGGAGGGAATTTATGCTACCCCATGTATATTATTAACAAAGCACTTCTTAAAGCTAAAAAAGCTTTGTATGAGGGATCGTCTGGTGAGGCACGGGCCTCTCCTGTTGTTTCTTATATTAATGTTCCTAGTAATAGTTTCCATGAATATATTAAGATTCTCCCTCCTGATGTTAGACCTGTTAAAAATATTACTAAATTATGTGCACTTCTTAGAAACACAGGTGTTTCCGCAAACTCTGCTCTTGCTCTGCCCATGGCGGGTGTTTATTCTATAAAATGTGATTCTTGTCCTTCTCTATATTTTGGTGAGTCAATTGATATTGACAGACGTATTTATCAACATCGCTATGATTTGAGGACTGATAATCTGAATTCTGCCCTTGTGAAGCATAGAAGTAGATTTAACCATGTCGTCAGTGCTAAAACTTTCGAGATCATTCGTAAATGTAATAATAATTTTAAACGTAAACTTTTGGAAAGTTATTTAATATATATCTCTAAAAATCAACATATTAATGTTTTGGAGGGGGAAATGAGGTTGGATGCTGTTTTGTGCAATATATTAAAAAGTGATAAAAAATGGCTTCTCTTCGCCGATAACAAATGAATGTTTCAACCAACCAATTTTTTCACTGACACTTTGCTATGGTTTTAATATTATTATTTTTTAATTTTGGTGCGCATGGTATTAATTGTTGAATAAAGTGCTAATGCACAGAAAGGCCTCCAATATTTTATAGACTCCCATTTTTATTGTCTTAATGTTTTAATTGTAACGTAGTTTTATATTTTAGGGGTCCTATGAATTTATATTATTTGTTTTTATATTTATTTTCTGTATATATATATATATTATATATATATATATATATATATATATATATATATATATATATATATATATATATATATATATATATATATATATATATATATATATATACTATATATATATATGTTAAGCTGTCTCGGACGGCTGAGCTGGCTCCAAATGTCGGACCAGAACAACGATCGGGTTTTTCTTGGTTCAAAGTTGGAGCCAAGAAACCAGCTAATTATATATATATATATATATATACATATATATATATATATATATATATATATATATATATATATTTATATATATATATATATATATATATATATATATATATATACTAGGCTGTCTCCGGCTCCGGAGAGGCGAAGCTGGCTCCAAGTGTCGGAGCCTTAACGTAACGTCGGGTTTTTTCTTGGTTCCAGGAGCTGAAGCCGAAACCGGGAGCTCACAGGAGGCCTCGGAGCTGGGAACGAAACCGATAATTTTGTGGTGCTCGAAACGCTGCAATAAACTGTTTAGATGAACTGCAGATAAAAAAGGAATACAAAATTTTATGGTAACCAATCGTATCTTAATGTGATCATGATTTCAAAAATAAAAGTACAGTGTAATACTGACTGCAAAGTTATATATATATATATATATATATATATATATATATATATATATATATATATATATATATATATATATATATATATATATATATATATATATATATATATATATATATCTTTCTTTATATCTAATTATATATATATATATATATATATATATATATATATATATATATATATATATATATATAGATATATATATATATATATATATATATATATATATATATATATATATATATATATATATATATATATATATATATATATATATATATATATATATAATATATTACATTGGTCAACAAAGAATTTATCCCAAAACAAAGAATACCTGTTTCTTACATTATTTTTCAAGTCGAATTCAAAAATGGTATTGGTTTTTGTCTGTCAGATCCAGTTTTGACAATATTTACATGAAAACAGTGAAAAAATTGCAAATATAATTCTTCCCGTGAACAGAAACAAAACGGTTGGATATACAAACACATTAATGTAAATAACAAATGTGTATCTTGACCTAATATATGTGCTGTGAAAATTTCAAATTGATAGGAGATATAATAAAAAAGATATAGTGGTTTTTCAGTTAAAATAAAAAATTCACATTTTTTTTAGTTTTAAATTGAATGGCGGAAAACCTCTACCTTTTGGACAAAAATAAAATATAATTTTTGGATTCAGCGCAAAAAACTACATAAGAAACAAGTCTTAAATATAAGTCAACAAAAATTTGTTCCCCAGTGTTATTATTATTTTTAATATTAATATTAATATTATTATTATTATTATTATTATTATTATTATTATTAATTATTATTTTATTATAATTATTATTATTATTATTATTATTATTATTATTATTATTATTATTTATTATTATTATTATTATTATTATTATTATTATTATTATTATTATTATGATTATTATTGAATGAGAGTGTAGTTATTAAAATTATTATTATTATTATTATTATTATTATTTTTATTATTATTATTATTATTATTATTATTATTATTATTATTATTATTATTATTATTATTATTATTATTATTATTATTATTATTATTATTATTATTATTATTATTATTATTATTATTATTATTATTATTATTATTATTATTATTTAAAAACTTCATACGAAGTTCCGAAATACAAACTGAAAAGAGTCAACATAAATCTCTACCTCTTACTAACCCATACAGTTTTTAAATGTCGCAATGTTACAATTTGTGTTCTGAATAATTAAAAATTAAAAATTTTGTATGCAATTTTTAAGTTTTTCTTCAGTACTTAATGATATAACACAATAGAATTAATTATTATATGAAAATCCATTGAGCCCCATTATTAATAAATAAAGAAAATATCTTTCATTAATAAGAGTAAAAATATTATATGGAAACACCATTAGAAAGATAAACATTTACGACATTTTAGAATTTTGTAAAGTTATTTTTTCTTTAATAAAATTTTTATTATTATTATTATTATTATATATATATATATATATATATATGTATATATATTTGTTACGTATATATATATATATATATATATATATAACTCTTTATATATATATATATATATATATATATATATATATATATATATATATATAATATATATATATAGGTATATATATATATATATATATATATATATTTATATATATATATATATATATATATATATATATATATATATATATTTTTTTTACTATTTTTATATATATATATATATATATATATATATATATATATATATATATATATATATATATATATATATATATATATACATTTGCAATTTCTGATAATTCGAACAAAAGTGGGAGGAGCTTCATATTTTATCAATTTATTATCCTAATATTAATGAACTTTATAAACAAGAGTTGTTTGTTTTTATGAAATTGTAAGGTCGGAGTTTCGGAGCCGGAGCCGGAGCCGGAGTCATATGTTCCGGAGTTCTCCGCTCGGGCTGTTGCTCAGGTTTCGAAGTGTGCTCCCGGACCAGGAGCTCGGCATTTAAAGTAGCTCCGAAGCTGGCATCGAGAGGAGATGGGACATCTGGAGCACTCCGGAGCAAGGGTTTTCGGAACCAGCCCAACCCTAGTATATATATATATATATATATATATATATATATATATATATATATATATATATATATATATATATATATATATATATATATATATATATATATAGATATATATATATATATATATATATATATATATATAATCAGCGGCAATACTGTAAATTAGTAAATGTACTATATATCAAACGAAAGTATAAATAAAATGAAACATTTTTAGGGGCGAAATGAAAAGTATTTAAAGCAATTAAAAAAAAAATTTTTTGTTGCTTGTTTTTGGATCTAGTTTGTTACGCGACATTCTTAACTGAATAAAATGTATTGAAAATAAAATGTTGAGCGGTCAAACGAAAAAGAAAATGATATTTTATGGGCAGCTAAACCTTTTTATATACGTTATGAAATATTATTAGCCATTTTTTTTTTAAATAAAGTAAAAGTAAGATATGTAACCTTGTTTCAAATAGTTGTATTTTTTAGTAGAAGTGTCCATAAGTAGTGTTTTAAAGTTAGTAAACATTTGTAAAAGGGTATTGCAAAAAAACTTTCGCATATATATATATATATATATATATATATATATATATATATATATATATATATATATATATATATATATATATATATATATATATATATATATAAAAAACTTTATATATATATATACTATTATATATATCATATATATATATATATATATATAATTTGAGCCAAAGTTTAAGAGTGAAGCTATGTAAATCTCTCTCGTTGCCCTTCACAGTTTCCTTCCAAATAAAAAAATTCCTGCAAGAAAAAATCCTTTTCCAGAGGGAATTTCTAATCTAAGTAAAATTCCACTTTCCACGACTTATATTCCAGAATCGTTGACAGCGACTGAAATGAACTTCTTACTTCTGGAAAAAGGTATTAAAAATATATTGAAAAAAAAAAGTGTTTGGAAGTTTTCCTAATAAATAATAGGGTCTTTTAATCTTTATATATATATATATATATATATATATATATATATATATATATATATATATATATATACTATATATATATATATATATATATATATATATATATATATATATATATATATATATATATATATATATATATGT
>JABUQX010144208.1:15000-23041 GCA_015478945.1 Trachelipus rathkii
TATATATTAAAACACGATAAATATATATAAATATATATATATATATATATATATATATATATATATATATATATATATATATATATATATATATATCTATATATATTATTTTATATATATATATATATATATATATATATACTGTATATACTCTTTTCTGAGTTTAAATATTTATGATATATGTTGGATGAAAGGGAACGGATGATACAGAGAATAGTAGGAAAGTCGTGAATGTTGGGAAGGTGGTTGGTGCGATTAAATCCTTGGTGGATGTATAGGGACTAAGTCTTGAGTGAGCTAGGATTTTGCATGAGGATATATGTTGTTACCTGTGTTAATGTAGAGTAGTGAAGCTATGGTCTGGAATAAGAGGTATAGATCTAAGGTACAAAGTGTTCAGATGGACAATCTTAGGGGGCATGTTAGGTGTGAAAAGAATTGATAAAATGAGGAATGAATGCATTAAGGAGTTGTGTGGCATGAGGAAAGGCGCAAATGAGAGAATAAATGAGAGTATATTGAGATGGAAAGGTCATATGGAAAGGATGGATCATAGTCGGTTGGTTAAGCGGATGTAAAGTGGTGAGCGTGTTCTGAATCGACCGGCTGGGAGACCGAAGAAAGAATGGATTGAGTCAGTAAAAGATTGCCTGAAGGAGAGGAATGTGAGTTTGGCAGAGACGAGAAGAAAGGTGCATATATTAGGAGCGAATGGCCGGGTTTTGTGAAGGGGTGGTGCATAACATGGAGTGAATGGTGGGGTTTTGTCAGGGGGTATGGTTGAGGGCCTGACCCAGGGGATGAACCTCACATTGACGAGATACCACGGTGAAGGTCTGCCACAGTCTCACGAGTTCTTACTTAAGGGTATAAAGGAGCTGTAAAGGGGGGGGGGAGCTTTCTTTTCGACTCGTCATGTTTTTCTAATACTTTTTTGTTTCCGCTGCATGTGACCCACCTCAACCCAATCTGTCAATAGAAGGTGGATGCTGATAACATTCTTTTCAGTTAAAGAGGCCATTTGGCATCCAAGTACGACAACTACAAAATATAAAATATATTTAGTCTTATATAAAGATTAAAATATTTATTCACCACTCATAGGTCGAGGGGTACAATGGATTAGTTTCTCTGCTATGCATTAATTAACCTATTTTGTTTATATATAAACACTCCCAAAATTTAGACAAACACTTTACTTCATGACTCTAGTCTGTAGTGTTAAAATTATGATTAAGACGTTCTGATTTAATGTGTTATTTTATTTTATTTTTTCGTTTTGCTTTTTGTTTTTTTCGTTTACTATATTTGTAATTTTTCATTTTTTTTATAAATGCTAAATACACATTCATAATACAAATGTTCTGACATTTCTAAATATTCTATTTTTCAACATCCACTATAATATATATATATATATATATATATATATATATATATATATATATTTTTTTTTTTTTTTATATATATATCATATATACTATATATATATATATATATATATGCATATATATATAACTTTCTTTATATAACATATATATACATATATATATATATATATATATATAAATATATATATATATATATATATATATATATATATATATATATATATATATATATATATATATATATATATATATATATATATATATATAACAACTACTATATAAATATATATATATATATATATATATATATAAGCTTTTTTTTTTTTGTTGCTTTCTTACCAAATAGTAAATTATTTTACAATTTTATATTGTTTTTAATTATCGAGATATAATTTATTTCCAAATAAGCCCTGAAATAGTTTTATTCCCAATAATTGTACTATAATAGCCTAAATTGTTTATAATTATTTCTCACCACTCGTGTGCAGGTTATAATTGCGCAGGCATTCAAGGTTTATCAATTGGAGTTGTTAGAATTTTTAAAAAGGTTATCATACCTCAAAAATTTAGTCGAAGAATGATGCTTTATATTAATATTTGGAAAAACTTTAAAAAAAACAAAAAAAAACAAAAAAAAACGAACGAATCTAACTAATAATATATTATTAATACCAGTTATTTACTTTAGTACAGTTATGGGGGGAATCTTCTCAGGACTATTGATAATGAAGTTAGCTCTAAACAATAGAAAACAATGTAAATTAGCAAATAATAGAATTATTTTGAAGAAACAAGACAAAAGCAAAACAGAACAAACACAATCTTAATCTTTCGTTTCTGTTTAAGAGACATCTTTTCCAGGAGTTGGAGTGATGCTGGGAGACAGATTAGGAGAAAAAGACACGGGTCTCTTACGTGAGTTTGGTGAACTCATCGGGAGGATATGGGGTAGAGTTTATTGGCTGGAAATGCTCTCCAAGTTATGTGGAGGATGAACAGACTCTGTTTTATTGCTGGTCAGTTGAAAGTTAACACTCGGGGTAGGGCTGGTGACGGCATTTGGGTGGGAGAAATTTAGTGAAGGCTATTTTTTGACAATTTGAAGATTAGTTAAGGCAATATAGGCAGTGCAGGCGAGCAGGTTACAGTAACTGCTTGCGTCTCGCTGGGATTGGGGAGAAGAGTTCTACTGGAATGGAGTTGTGTTGGTGGGTTATCACGCAAGGGGGGGGGGCTGCTGCAATTATAGCATAGGATTTTCTTGATCTTGTAGGATATTTGACTTTGAGCTGATTTATGGCATCTCTCCTGCTCAACTCTTGCATGATGTATAACTCAAAAACCTCCTGCTCAAACAGGTAAGACGGGCATTTAAGGAAAGAGACACTGTGGGGTTCTCCCACAGTTTTTACAGAGTCTTGTATTTTCGCAGAATGTGAAATTCTTGCTTACAGACTGCGCATATATCATGCGGTCTCCTACAGTATTTTCGGGATGACCAAACCGCTGGCATTTAATTAAAGCAACGTCTGGGCCGAGGAATAAACGTACGAACACTGTAGCTTGTAAAACCAATTTTCACCTTAGTAGGTGGAAAAGGGATGTTAAAGGTCAGCTGTAAACGAGGATTTGGGGTGTCAGTTCGAGTTCCCGACTGGGAAATCTAAAAACTTTAGTGGCTGGAAATCTTTTCTACTGTAGATTTCTTAGAATGAAGCAATATCTTTGTCTTTCTGTTCTAAGAGTAAATAGTGCCTTTGGATGTGTTTCTTTTTCATCAGAAATTGCGGAAATAGGAGGGGTGTTTCGAGAGAATTAAGGATGACAAGATAAGACCTTTGATTCCTGGCAATAGCTTGAACGAGAAGGGAACCATTCCTCATTAACGTGACTGGGACTTCAACTCCTAAAGCATTTTCAAGTGAATCGCTATTCGCTAAGAATGATGGTTTTTTGCTTAGTAAAAGCTTTAAAGGTGGTGGATTGCAATAAGTAATATATCGGGAATGTTTTGTCAGCTGGCAGTCGGAGGGGAGCAGCATATAGAATAAACAAATGAGAATGGCTAGGACGGGGAGCACCTTTTTGGGGTTATTCCAACCGTTTGGGATGTAGAGGGCCTGCCGAGGACTGATCGCTGGGGATAGATAGAGGCCTTCCATGTGAAGTGGAGGGGATCATGGCATTAATATTTGAAGTGCAATTCAGAAGAATAAGGCCATTAATCGGTGCCGGTTCGGTAATCGTTAGATCGATTAATTTCCGAGGCGAATTAAGGTTTTCCATGGGATATTAAATCAAAGGGTTTCCCTCATGGGTGTCGAGCCCTATGAGGTTTGTGTCCGGAGGACCGCGCCAAGCGGCGGGGAGTCTCTTATTATAGATGTTAAAGAGGGATCAAGGAAAAAAATTCAACCTGGTGCTAGGTCGTGTGCACCGAATCACGAACAGGTGGTATGGTTCACCTTTAAGAGACAGATGACATGAGTGCCCCTCAGTAGGAAGGGTGTCATCGGCGTTCATCTGCCTACACTGACAAAAAAAAAAAAAAAAAAAAAAAAAAAAAAAAAGCAGAAACTGTGGTGGAGGAAGTGGATTCAAAGATTACCTATGTGACGAGTGCACAACAAATGCACATACTAATGCTGGGGCTGGAGGGTTTGTACAGAAGTCCCCTAGTGGTTCTTATCACTATGCCATGCTCCTAGGTTGTATACCAAGAGCATAATACCATATATATATATATATATATATATATATATATATATATATATATATATTATATAATAATATATATATATATATATATATATATATATATATATATATATATATATATATATATATATATATATCTGCAATTTTCTAAATTTTATGTTCTTAATTCTTGAGAAATTTAAGACTACCTTCTTTTAACGAAAAAAATAAATGAATAAATAAATAAATTATAAAAAGTTGATAAAAAGAAAACGGAAAAAAATAATAATAAAAAAACGATATTGTCTCCGTTTTTTAAGTCAAAGTTGATATATGAAATTATTTCATTATCTTAATACAAAAACTTTTCCCTCCGTCTTTATTTGCCTTAAGGGAAAAACTAAATAAAAAAAAAAAAAAAAAAAAGGGAAAAAATATTTAAAATATTTTCTTAATAAAGTCCAAGAACTGAATAACGTGTTATTAAAAATATTCAGACTATTTTATATATACGCGAAAGAATGCCAGAACTTAGAAATTTTGTTAAACAGAGAAAACGGATTTTTTTTATTCTTATTTTTAACGGTGACTTTTTTTTTTTTTTAAAGATTTTTAGTTTTATATATATCTCTTATTTTTTAATAAAAAAAAACAATTATTATGCAGCGATATATATATATATATATATATATATATATATATACAATTAGATAATATATATATATATATATATATATATATATATATATATATATATATATATATATATATATATATATATATATATATATATATATATATATATATATATATGGGAAAGTTACTTAACGGCAACACTTTAATAGTGTAAATTAGTAAATATAATGTATATCAAACGAAACTTTAAATAAAAAAAAAAACATTCTTATGGTTGAAAAAAGAAGTTTTCAAAGTAATTAAATCATTTTTGTGGATTCTGTTGTGAACTATTTTTTTTTTTTTTTTTTGCGCGTTTATTGAAATTCAATAAAATATATGGGAAAGAAGGGGTTTTGAGCGTTCAGTATGTATTTTGGAGATTTTGGAGGTCATGCTATCCGTAACTGATTAATGTGTCAAAGTGATGTAGAGTTACTAGCGAATTTGCAATGCTAAAAATTAATTATGAGTAATAAGAAATGCAGAAAATGTCGAAGAGAATGTAAAATATATAGAAAAGTAGACAATTTTTTTTCGATACCAACACTATCGAAAGCGAATGGGGCAAAATTAAAAATAAAATCCCAAGAGCAGGCCGCTAAACCATTTTACATCCTATATGTTAGCTTACATTTGGAAGAAACAGCAAGCACATGAAGACATGTATGAAAACTCCATAAAAGCAATAGTTAATTAACAAGGAATGTAGAGGTAACACCTACGTTCGAAACGTAACCTAACCTAACCTAACATAACATAACATAACATAACATAACATAACATAACATAACATAACATAACGTAAAGTAACCTAACCTAACCTAACCTAACCTAACCTAACCTCTTACCTAACCTCATTTAAACATTATAACTTCTATTTATTTAAAATAACTTTTTTTTTCAACCTCCCGTTCCGCTTGTCCGTTAATAACTTTGTCCCTATAAATATATATATATATATATATATATATATATATATATATATATATATATATATATATATATATATATATATATATATATATATATATATATATATATACTAATTAGTTTACTACTGTGAAACGTAGTTTTTATGTTATTTCTTACCTAGCACTCACCATTTTTCAAAATACTCATACCGTAATTTTGCGATAGATGTTGCCTACTATATATATATATATATATATATATATATATATATATATATATATATATATATATATATATATATATATATATATATATATTACACAATCACAAAAAAAAAAAAAAAAAAAATACCAAGCACTTTCGTGTATTTGAACACATTATCAAGGTGTTGCTAATGTGTTGAAATACACGAAAGTGCTTGGTAACTTCCTTTTTTTATTTTCCTTGTGGATTGTGTAAAAAGTATATTTCTCGTGCAAAAGAGAATAAATTTTAAATATATATATATATATATATATATATATATATATATATATATATATATATATATATATATATATATATATATATATATATATATATATATATATATATATATATATGAGAATTAACACTGCATCGTCAGACTATTCAACAGCGAAAGGGGAAGGTCACACCTATAACCTTCTTTTCACACTTGCAGAGAGTATCAAACTGCACTAGCGAATAGTAAAGACGATGCCGTTGACCCAGACATGATTTCTTACATAATGCTCCGTCATATTCACCCTTCTCCATCAGCGTTTTTGCTGGGTCTGTATAACAGAATCTGGATCGAATCCTCTTTTCCATTTCTTTGGACTACAGCTCTCGTAATCCCTATTCCCAAACCTGGGAAAGATCCGAAGATGACGGACAATCAAAGACCAATTTCGCTTACCTGTCACACTTGTAAATTAATGGAGAAAATGGTTTCAGGCCGCCTTCTCCCTCGACAGGCTTTTTCAAATCAGTTTGGTTTCCGCAAAAATCATTCAACCGCAGATCTCCTTGTTAAAACTGGATCATGGCATCCGGGAAGCCCTCTCAACTGGTGGGATGGTTCTTGGTGTCTTTTTCGACCTTGAAAAAGCTTATGGCACAACTTGGAGAACTGGGGTTCTTCTTAAGCTCCACTCTCTCGCTTTCCAAGGACAGCTCCCTCTTTTTTTATTAATGCTTTCTGTCAAATAGATTCAGGTAAATGATAGGATTAATAGAGAAGCTCTATGGCAGGTTTGTTGATATATGGTGTTGGTGGTGGTCTTCTGAATGGAGTCAAAAGTATGTATAACGATAGTGAAGCGTGTATAAGAATAAATAGAGTTGAAAATGATTGGTTTAATATTAATAGCTGAGTGAGGCAGGGATGTGTTATATCTCCTTGGTTATTCAATTTGTATATGGATGCGGTTATGAAAGAATTAGAGGGGGGTGGCAGTGGAAGGTGATAGAAGGAAAGAGTATGAAAGAGAGTGGAGGGTTCCCTACCTATTATATGCGGATGATTTGGTTTTGTTTGGCCAATCTAAAGAGAGTTTGAGAGAATTGGTAGAGGGATTTGGCACAATGTGTAAAAGGAGGGATTTGACATCAAACGTAGATAAGAGTAAGGTTATTGTTGTGAGTGAGAACAGTCCTCGGTGTGAAGTTATGTTGGATGGGGAGCAACTGGAACAAGTGTCTGAATTTAAATATTTAAGATATGTTGGATGTAAAGGGAAGGGATGATGCAGAGTGAATTGTGGATTGTGAATGGCAGGAAGGTGGCTGGGGCAATTAAATCTTTGGTGGATGTAAAATGACTAAGTCTTGAGTGCGCTAGGGTCTTACATGATGGCATAGTAAAACTATGGTCTGGAATGAGAAGTGTAGATCTAAAGTGCAATGTGTTCAGATGGACAATCTTAAGGGTGTGTTAGGTGTGAGAAGAATTGATAAAATAGGGAATGAACGCATTAGGGAGTTGTGTGGTGTGAAGAAAGAAGTAAATAAGAGAATAAATGAAAGTGCATTGAGATGACTCGGTCATGTGGAAATGATAGATGATAGTCGGTTGGTTAAGCGGGTATATAGTGGTGAGTGTGCTGGGAATCGATTGACTGGGAGAACGAAGAAAAAGTGGATTGGGTTAGTAAAGGAATGCCTGGAGGAGAGAAATGTGAGTTTGGCAGAGGCGAGAAGAAAGGTGCATAATAGTAACAAATGGCGGGGTTTTATGAAGGGTATGGTTGGGGCCCACTTGGGCCAAGAAATGAACCCTACATTGACGAGATGCCAGAGTGAGGGTCCGTCGCTGCCTCGTGAAGCTCTAGGGTGGATTTTTCTGACTACGGCGAGTTCTC
>JABUQX010144209.1:0-2500 GCA_015478945.1 Trachelipus rathkii
CGTACTTCGTTCGATCGTTGGAGTGTTTATCGTTTTCGCATTTTATATTCAAACGCTTTCGCGTTTTTCGTGCGCCCTTCACTCGAACTAATTGATATCTGTTGCTAAAATTTTATCCTAGAATATAAAAAATATTTTCTCTAATCTTATTTGTGAATAAAGCTCTAATAATCAGCTATGACGTCATAGCCTTCCTAGAGAAAGCCATTAATAAACAAGTCTGCGTTTTATTGAAAATTTGACTGACTAAATTCTAGATGAATTTTAAGTTCAAAGAAAAATAATATATTTAATAATAATTATGTTTAGAGCATTGGTTTTATTATTTAAAAAGATTAAAAGAAACAGTCTCAAACTTCTCTAAAGAAGTATTTCTATTGCAATAATTAAAAGTGTGGCTAAGGAGCCAGAGCACCATTCGTATTGCCACGTATTATTCTGCAGATAGTTATCAATAAGTGAAACTGAAATCAGATATATATATATATATATATATATATATATATATATATATATATATATATATATATATATATATATATATATATATATATATATTATATATATATATATATATATATATATATATATATATATATATCATCCAGTGGTCAAAAGGCCAAGACCTGCCAAATTCCATCAGAGTTGGGAAGGAAGGTCAATTTAAAGGTCAAAGGTTAATTTAAAGGAAGGTCAATATAAAATTTGACAAGCCCTGATACCCAAACACGTTACATAAAATGAACTGAATTAAGCTAAATATTTCTACTTTACTTTTAAAATATTTTCTAGAAGTTAAAGTTTTGGGTGGCATAATATTCTTCCGAGGTTTAAAAATTCTTCTATTTTTAACAAAAGTTTGCCCCCTCACGGGCATTGCCCTATTAGAAGACTGGAATTTTCTATTAAGTTTCATTCTGGGATACCCATTAGGGATCAAAAAAGCGTCTTCATATAAGGGGTTTTTGCTAATCAGTCTTGCAATATGGCAAAATAACAATTTAATTCTAATTCTATCAAAGTTCATGCATGGTAACAGGGTATAATAATAATAATAATAATAATAATAATAATAATAATAATAATAATAATAATAATAATAATAATAATAATAATAATAATAATAATAATAATAATAATAATAATAATAATAATAATAATGAAAATGTACCTTGTATGATTCTTATAATATTCTTCTTCTTCTTCTTCTTCTTCTTCTTCTTCTTCTTCTTCTTCTTCTTCTTCTTCTCTATTTTGAGACAGGTTTTTGGATTTTAGTGGAAAATAAAATAAACAATATGAATGCAAAAAAATAATACAGTTTTTGAGGCAAACTCTTAAAAGATTTCAACAGTTCTAAGTAGTGATCAAAATAATAATAATAATAATAATAATAATAATAATAATAATAATAATAATAATAATAATAATAATAATAATAATAATAATAATAACACGAAATAGATAATTCCATGACATCCCTGTTCAGTACTCTCCAGAAAACATAAAAAAAAACACTACTTGGAAACTGTTCCAGGAAAAATAGGCGGAGCTTCTTTTTTGGGTATGTTGGGTAGGAAGTATTTTTAAGAGTAATAATATACAGGTATATAATATAAAAAGATATATATTAATATATGTATAGTAGTATTAAAGTATTAACATTTTTCTTTTCCTTATTTTTATCTCTGGAACAAAGTTTTTTAAAATAAATTTCATCATCTTGCGCTGACTTCGTTTATTACTTATGCTAATATGATTCCAGTACCGAATTATGAAATAGAGACAACTTGTTTTATGGTTTATATTGAGAGAAATTATAGAGATTTCCTGGAGCTTTAAGTTCTAAATTTGGCTTGGGTGTCAGTCGCATGCAATAAAAACAAATGGTCCAAATCTACATTCTTGTAACGGATTTAGATTTTGAATCTAGTTTATATTATATTATTATTGAAATTGTAATGCTAGTTTAAGCTTGGTGTTTACATGCTACTATATTTTTTTTTAAATTGCTACGATCAGATCATTCCATGGTAGTTGATATTATTAGTAAATAATCTTTAAAAAAAAGATTTAATTGAAAAATCAGTATAATTAGAGAACACCTTATAGAGAAGGAAGAAAGTGACCAACAGTTGATCTTGATCGCTTTATAATATATTAGTAGAGAAATAAGATGGTTAACAATAATTAGGTTACTCTACTATAGAAATATAATAATTAAGATTTAAATAAACGTTACCATGTTCTATTAGTTTATATACTGTATATAATTGTCCATGTGGGGCAAAATATTGTCCCACTTTCAAAAAATATGTATACCTTTACTGACATTGAATAATTGCTGCTACAAAAACGTTTACAATAATAAGTTAAGCTGATTTATAATGGCGAAAAAATAAAATATTTTTAATAATAATAATAATAATAATAATAATAATAATAATAATAATAATAATAATAAATAATAATAATAATAATAATAAATAATAATAATAAT
>JABUQX010144209.1:10000-12500 GCA_015478945.1 Trachelipus rathkii
TTATGGTTATCATTTTATTTCTCAATTCTTCTTTAAGTCTCCTGACCTGTATTTACTCTATGGAAAACCATATTTAATATATTATAAAGTGCTTAACTGAAACTAGACCTAATTAATCCCAGTTTTATAAACCTGTAATTTTTACTATCTTTTTCAATTCCATGACTTCACATGTTCCACATCCGTTACTCCTTTAGATGCTCCTCTATATATTAATAAGAAAACCAAATATTCTGGCAGATAACGATCGTCAAAAGATCCTTTCTTTACGGAAATAAAGATGAGAAGACATAATAATAGTTTTGGTACCAAAGCAAATTAATGAATATCTCTTACCATGATTTTCTTTTTTCACTCCTTATCAGGATATCAAGCTACTAAATTATATTTTCGTTGTTGGTGTTGACACTTATCTAGTTATTATAAAACATTTAAATAGTATTTATCATTGTTAAATGACCCATCAGGCTCTCCAATATCGAAAGTATCATCAAACTTGTTCACTGGTATGCTCGAAATAAATTCTCGTAAGTAAACGAGTACTTTGGGCGGTACTCTGTTTGGGTATGTCATATATATTATTTTCTTAATCATTGAATAATGTTAGAAAATATATTGCTGAATTTACAAAATTACACGATTAAATTAGCTATTGAACAGCAAGTTAGTCAACTGTTTGTTATATAAGAGAACTTGGATATTTTGTTTGAAAGATTGCAAATTGTAAATTAGAATGAAAATTCCCAAATTTCTAACTACCCCAATAACAACAACAACCTACATACCTTAAGCTGCTTCAGTTTAATACTATCCTTCATTTATTATTATTATTATTATTATTATTATTATTATTATTATTATTATTATTATATGTATTGTGTGTGTGTGTGTGTGTATTTTATTTTGTATTATTATTTATTATTATTATGTATTATTATTATTATTATTATTATTATTATTATTATTGTGTGTGTGTGTGTGTGTTATTATTATTATTATTATTATTATTATTATTAATATTATTTCACCAATTATCCAGAGACGTTTTTAATCTGTCCTTTGTTTTGAGTTCTATATGATATATAGATGAAAATTTCCCTTTTGATTGTTACACTCCTCATCAAGCATAAAGCTCCATCACTAACCACAAAACAAACATATCTTCGATATACACCACACTCACACACATACACCTCACACACACACAACCTCATACACCCTCACACAACCACACGATACACGCATATACTTTTACACACACATAGACATATATATATATATATATATATATATATAAATCTATATACTATATACATATATATATATATATATATATATATATATATATATATATATATATATATATATATATATATATATATATTTTTTATATATATATATACATATATATATATATATTAATATATATATATATAACCATATATATAAAAAACGATAATTACTTATATAACTATAAATATACTATATATATATATATATATATATATTAGTGATGCAGGTAACATCCGCATCCGCATCCGCATCCGCGGAGCATCCGCACATTATTAAAGATCCGCATCCGCATCCGCATCCGCGCTTTGCCCTGCGGATGTTGCGCGGATGTTTATTGTCGAGATTTGATAAAGAATTTCATAATAAAAATACTTAAGATGAATCTGAAAAAGAAAATGAAAATGTAAATGAGTTGAAGGCAATTCAAAAACGGCTTGATATTCCATATCTTAATGTTATCAAAGACATTCCAACTCGCTGGAATAGTATACTTCATATGATGGAAAGAAGTATTGCTCAAAGAACTTCTTGCTTCGTACGCCAGTTCGCATTCCAAAGTTAACAATCTTATTAATTTGGAAAATGACATCATATCACACTGCATTAAGCTATTGAAACCATTTGAAGAAACTAACAAAAAAATCAGCGCCTCTACAGCTTCTGTCTCTTATGTAATACCATTAATCTCAACGCTAAGGAAGCATTTTGAACCATCTTCAAATGAAAATGATGACGGTTTAAAAAGAATACTAGAGCTAGAAAAACGCTTTGGTTCTGTGGAAATTAATGACCTTCATACTACTGCAACTTACTTAGATTCCCGTTATAAAGTAAGTTTTTTTTGTAATGATATTAGAACAAGTTAAATCGTTACTTTGTGTTGAAGTTGAAAAACTTCAATCCGAACAGTCTATTAATTCGCCACCCATTAAAAGGAAAAAACAAAATCTACAGAACCAACACCTTCTACAAGTAAATCAATAACAGATTCACTGAAGAATTTCTACAGTCCAGTAGTGATGAAGAAACACACGCATTACCAAAAGATGTAGTGCAAATGATTGAAAACTATCACCAAGAAAAACGATTAGATTCAAATGATGATCCAATCAGTTGGTGGAAAGTTAATCAAAATGTTTACCCACGCTTGAGTAAACTTGCAAGGAAAACTTCAATCCGAACAGTCTATTAATTAGCCATCCATTAA
>JABUQX010144209.1:15000-20000 GCA_015478945.1 Trachelipus rathkii
ATAATAATAATAATAATAATAATAATAATAATAATAATAATAATAATAATAATAATAATAATAATAATAATAATAATAATAATAATAATAATAATAATAATAATAATAATAATAATAATAATAATAATAATCATAATAATAATAATAAAGGAACTTGCCACTAGCGTACCACCACCTTTACGACTTCCTCGTAGCACAAGAGGTACTCTGTCTGCACACGAGTTTTGTGTTGATATTAGTACCTCCAGACTTGTTCGCTGCAGCGCTTCCTTCTTTCCTGCCACATATGTTCTGTGGAATACTCTTCAATCTTCTTCTGTGTTTAATGCTGAATTTAATCTCCCTCACTTTAAAGCAGGGATGGCGTTTGTGCTCATCTGCGTAATTTGCACTAGACGCTGCACTTTTGAGCGTACTACACCCCCTTGAATAGGGCTATGCCCGTGAGTGGTGGTGGCAACTGTAAAAAAAAAAAAAAAAAAAAGAATGACCAATGACCCATGGACTAAAACATACCCCATACAAATTTATTATCATGGCGTATTCAGAATTGTGTATTATAAAAAGTGATTGTCTCTACAACTTCGTTTACTCTAAAAATTTATTGTCTCTTTGCAATTAAAAGTATGCGAAAGGAAAGAAAGTTTTCTTGGTATTCTGATATCGCAAAGAACTGTGTATCATTCGATCAAACTCCACTCAAAGAAATCAAAGGGCCGTTGCTAGTGACCTTAATGGCCAAAGATATAGGAACCACCATTGCCAGTCTGCGAATTTTAAAAATTAAATCTTATTGAAAATTACGGAAACATTCAACATCAATTGTGCGAACCCCCATTTGCGAGAAAGGATTGGAGATATCAATTTGTAAATATTTAGCAGGGATGGGGGAGTTTTCCCAGCCAGTTGAAATAATAATCATAGCGTCCACGATTGATTCATTGTTCAAGAAAGAGCTCTGTGCTTTGTGACACATCGCACCATATATTAAGTTTAGGACAGTCTCTGACGTGTTGATAATGAACTGGTAGTATTTTCCAGTGCCAGATTTAACATATTGTTTTCACCTTTACTGATAGGTATCAAATTATCTGACAGAGAAAAAATAAAAAAGCACAAGCATAGTACTCTGCGAACCCTCTTACCAGCAACCCCACCTTTTTATGTGATTTTTTGCAGGATTTAAAGTTTATTCCTATGGATTTGTAAAAGTTTTCTTTGCAATTTATAAAAATTTACGTGATGCTTCACTAAATTAACATCTTGCACTTTGTTGCTGACTTCAGATGAATGCAAAGAAATAGTGGGAGCACTCTAATTTAACATTTTATTTTGCATTCTAATCAACCTGCAAAGTTTCATACTGAACATCCGAGTACCTTCTTATGGACTCCAAACCCTAGCATGCGCTCTAGGTTAGAGTAGTTCCTAACTAAACTTACACTCAGCATGGTGATTTTTGCACTCAATGAATCACTCAGCTCACTCAAACTCACTTTTGAGGATTCCTTGGCGACTTAGAAAAATAGCAAAATATTATAGACCATTTGGCGACAATTTTCAAACACCCCTACAAAGTATTCCATTTATAAAACCGTTTGAGTTCCTTTTTCACAGGAAACATATAATGAGAACTTTAGTCATGACCTCATAATTAAATCGGGATTAGTTATTAATTAAAGTTGTAAAGGCAATTTACATGTACAAATTCTCTACATTTACGACATGGTAATTAATTTTAGTTTAAGTAAAATAATTTTAAACAGTTTTTCTTAGATACTACTACTACTACTGCTACTACTACTACTACTACTACTACTACTACTACTACTACTACTACTACTACTACTACTACTACTACTACTACAGCTACTACTACTACTACTACTACTACTACTAATAATAATAATAATAATAATAATAATAATAATAATAATAATAATAATAATAATAATAATAATAATAATAATAATAATAATAATAATAATAATAATTAATACTAATCAGATAATAATAATAATAATAATAATAATAATAATAATAATAATAATAAAATAATAAAAATAATAATAATAATAATAATAATAATAATAATAATAATAATAATAATAATAATAATAATAATAATAATAATATTGAGTAATAGGAATGACATATAATAAGATGTTATAATTGTAACAATAATAATAATAATAATAATAATAATAATAATAATAATAATAATAATAATAATAATAATAATAATAATAATAATAATAATAATAATAATAATAATAATATATATTAAAAATAATACTGCAATAATAAAAATAATCATAATAATAATAATGTGTGTATGTGTATGCGCACGCGCACGTGTGTAGATTAAAATATATAAATTATTGTGTGTGTAATATGTAATATTAATATCATTAATATTCTTATTAATATTAAGAAATTTTAATATTATTATCATTAATATTTATTATTATTGTTAATATGAATGTGTCATTATGTGTGCTATTTTTAATGTGTATTATTATTATTGTGTGTATCATACTGTATGTGTGTGTATTATTATTGTGTAATATTATTATTATTAATAATATTATTAATAATATTAATATATGCATGTGTGTATGTATTATTAATGTGTCTTATTAATAATGTGTGAATAATTTCGGTGATATAAAGTTTCTAAGCATCATTATTTTACAGTTATCAGATTGTTCACTTTCTCACTTTTACTTGAAAATAATTGTGACTATAATATACGACTATCGTATATATTATTTTATAATTAATATTATATATTATAATATAGAATAGAACGCTATTATTATTCAATTAAATCTAATATAAATATAATATAATATTTATTATAATTGCAGAGGTTAAATTTTTTTCAGCTACGGACTTTTTGAACTGTTAACTTATAGGAATTTCTTTAGAAACATTTTTAAATTTTTATATAAAGGTAGATTTAAGACCAATGATAAACAAGCTATAATCACGTAGCGAGGAGTATATGACGTTCCTCTAGCTTGCCTCAACCTTTTCTCACTTTGCCTCATTATCAAACTTCGTGAGTACATTGGATATACAAATCATTTGTTCTAATATTTGTCCGGATACAAAAATAGAACAAAGCTCATTTTCCTGCCTTCAAAAGTTGGAACAGTACTTATGTTGGTTTTGAATTTACATTTCGACTCATGTATAAATTAGTACAGTGAATATGTGTATTTACAATTCGATTTCTGTACAGTGAATTTCATTTAAACAGAAAGCTTCATTAAATTCAGGCTCATGTGCTCTTGGCTATAGTAGTCCATTTCTTGTTCATCTTCATGATTTTAATCAAACCATAAAAAACTTTATTCTTGCACATATTTCTGTTTATAGCCCACAGTGGATTTGACTGCCAGGGGTCCCCTATGCCAGTCTCTTAAACACTAGTAAAAGGAGAAAATGATATACATCAGGCCTAACCAAGAAGCCAATGTAGTAAAAAAAATCCTTTTTTTGCAATTTAGTGACTACCTAGGAACTGATGGCAAGTTATGATGTAGAAGTAGGAAGTTGTTGTCAAATGTAGACAGATGTCGTGTAACTTAACATAAAATGCCAAATATTTAAATAATTTAAATATATATATATATATATATATATATATATATATATATATATATATATATATATATATGCTGACTTTTTATATATATATATATATATATATATACATTATATATATATATATATATATATATATATATATATATATATATATATATATATATATATATATACTATATATATATATATACTATATATATATACTATATATATATATATATATATATATATAGCATATATATATATCAAATACCATATATATAAACAATTTCATCTAAAAAGACATTTAAAATTAAATATCTGTATACCTTAGTTAATAATAGATATAAGCCTGTGTTAATAAATTTATTATCGTACATGTACGTATACCTTATATCTTCATAAAAAATAACTAATTTTATGTCTCTTTTTTTCCCAGGTCTAATATTCTCACATGTACCATATATATATATATATATATATATATATATATGTATACTTAGCAATAATATATATATATATATATATATATATATATATATATATATATATATATATATATATATATATATAATATATATATATATATATATATATATATATATATATATATATATTATAGGAGATTGTACTTTGGGGGCGTATGGGCTCATTACCCATTCAGCTTCAAGCTCAAGCCCTTTGGTAGAATACGACGGGTCTCATCTTCTTTCCTGCCGAATCCAATGGGAATGGTATACACTCGGGAGTATTCTCGGCAGCATTATCACTGGAACTGTAGCGGAGGTGGTGCTTTCTCTTCACCCATTACTAATGGGAGTATCATGTACCCACCTTTAGGACATCCAACCCCTCTCATCCTGGGCACAATATGACTGGAAGAGGACCCGAAGGCCTTATCGGTGTGAATCATCGATGGGATGGAGGGGAGGTGATGGGCGAACGTGGACGAAGGAGAAACTGCATACGACCTTGTGAAGACGCTCATGGTATGGGCGGTGGAAAGAAAAACGCCGATGAAATCCTGATCTCCACAACGCAGACCTCTCTAAAAAATGTTGGGTAAGTTATCCCTATATTGCATATATATATATATATATATGCTCCATATACATATATATATATATATATATATATATATATATATATATATATACTCCTTATAACATATATATATATATATACCATATATATATATATATATATATATATATATATATATATAATATTATTTATTCTAGGAAGCCTTTAATAATCTTAGAAGGTAATATTTTTTTCAGATTGTGATAATATTTATCGTAACTAAATCGTGACAACAACTACGGCCTGTCGTGGATCTCATCCACATACTATTGCCTTATTACAACACATCTAAATCTTGCAGGAGTACAAATTTAAATATTAAT
>JABUQX010144210.1:0-20000 GCA_015478945.1 Trachelipus rathkii
CAATTTTGTGCGTTCGTTCGGATGGTGTTTAACCGTTTCGCATTTATCGTGAAACCTTTTCGCGTTTTCGTGCACCGCTTCATATATATATATATATATATATATATATATATATATATATATATATATATATATATATATATATATATATATATAAATATATATATATATATATATAGCCTTTATAACCTTATAGCCTTGCCCAGCAACTGTATATACTGCTGCTGCTGCTGCTATGCTTTCTTTGTATGCTCTTCCCGCTGCCCTGCTGCTCAACCTTGTATGTATGAACCTTCATTGGCATGGGGTTATTTGGCCGACTCTAATGCGAGGAAGGACGCTGGTTCATTCCTCCGTGTAGCAGTTTGAGTTTTATCTTATTGGAGGTGAGAATTAAAAACTCGGCTGCCGAGGCTGCCCAATTGACTACAAGCTTGAGATAGCCGACCTTAAGTATGATTTCCTGCCAGTCCCCTCGTGTTACCCTCTGAGAAGGGGATTAAACATTAAAGGAATATATATGTATATATATATATATAATATACTCAACTTAATAACTATATATATATATATGTAACAATATATATATATATACTGCTGCTGCTGCTTAGCTGCACTGCTGCTGCTGTATGCTGCTGCTGCTCTGCTGCTAACAACCTTAGTAATGGCCAGCCGTATAACCAACGCCACTTTTACTCACCGCTTATATGTATATATATATATATATCCTGTTCTGAATCTTCAAGAGTTTTCTCGGGAGCCGTAGCCCTCTGTGTATTGGAAATTTTTACTTTGCATTTCAGCGCTGATTATTATTAGTAATCAGTTTGCTGTAGTATTTCATTAATATTCTTTGAATTGATTACAAATTAATTTCTCACTTAGGGCTACCTTTCTTATTTGCTAAACATCACATACATTGAATTTATATATATACATTAATTTATATATATATATATATATATATATATATATATATATATAACTTAACTTATTTGCTCTTTCATATATATATATATACATAGCTGTAATGTATGTAACAACAATATAACCTTAGCATATTGGCACCAACTGTATTGCTGCTGTATTAATAACAACTGCTATATAATATATATGTATGTATGTATAATATGTATATATGTATATAATATCAATATATGTATAATATAATATAAAACTTTATTATGCTAGCATACACTATAATAATATATATAATAATAATATAATATAATATATGTAATAATATAATATATGTATAATATAAACATAGCATAACAACGCTGGCCAGCCAACAACATAACCTAGCCCAGCCTTACATATATATATATATGCTTAACATATATATGCTTTCATATATATGGGCTGTATAACTGCTCATTGCGCGCGCCTGTATATATATATATATAATATATATATATATATATATATATATATATATATATATATATATATATATATATATATATATATATCTTTACCTTCTCAGCTCTCATACTCATATATATTTATATAATATATATATATAATATATATATATATAATATATATGTATATATGTATATATATATATAATAATAACTAATATATAATAATAACAACAACCAATAGCATAATAGCAATATATGTAATATATATATATAACTATGTTATAATAATAATATATATGTAATATAATAATATATATGTATAGCTCAACAATGCTAGCCAGCTGTGTTAGTAATAATAATAATATGTATATTTATGTAATATGTATATGTATGTTTTGTAGCATAATAATAATAATATATATATTTATTTATATTATAATATATATATATATTTATTATTATGTATAATAATAATAATAATAATAATAATATAATATAATAATAATAATATATAATAATAATAATATATAATAATAATATAGTAATAGCCAATGTATGTAGCCTCATAAACCAATATATATAATAACATATATATATATATATAATTTAGCATAATAGCCTAATAGCTTAATGTTTGTATGTAGCCAGCCAATAATAGCCAGCATATAGCTGTACTTAACCAGTAATAGTATAACCAACAACCAGCAATATAGTAATATGTAATATGTAACAATAATAATAATAGCATAATAATAATAATATGTGTATGTATATATGTAATAATATATGAAGTAATAATAATAATAGTAATATGTAGCAACAGCCAGCCAATAATATATAATAATATTATTAATAATAATAATATGTAATAATATATATGCTTAATAATAATAACTATTATAATAATAATAATATATGGATAATGACATAATATATATAATAACTATAATAATATATATATATAATATATATATAATAACGTAATAATAATAATATATATGTAATAATATGTAATAACCAACCCAATAACAATAATATGTACATGCAGCCCAGCAACAGCTTGCGCTTGGCACAATGTATGCCTTGTAGCCAGTAGCTTAGTAGCCAGCCAATATGTAGTAATATGTATATATTAGTATATAACAATAACCAGTAATAGTAGCCAGCAGCAATAGCCTTAGCCAGTAGCCAATAATAGCCAATACAACCAACAGCCTTGTTAACCATAGCCAGCAATAGCAATAATAATATCATCAGCGCCAATGCCAGCTGCTCCTTTCTTTCTTTGCTCTTCCAATAATAATAATAGTAACTATATATGTAATAATAATAATACGCTTAACGATAATTTAATATATACTATAATATAATATATATATATATAATAATAATAATATATATAATATAATAATATGTAATAATAATATATAATAATAATATATATGCATATATATATGTATATATATAATTTAGCATAATAATATATGTAATAATATATGTAATAATAATAACCAACCAATAATAATAATAGCAATAACCAATAGCTAATAACCAAATAAATTTGCTAATATATGCTAATAATAATAACGTAATAACTGTGTACTCTTTCAATAATAATAACCCATGCATAACCAATATTAGCAATAATATGGCAGCAGCGCATAGCATATGTATATAATAATAACCTTAGCATAATAATAACAATAGCATATATGTAATAATAGCCATGCCAACCTTATATCAACTGTATTACCCAATATGTAATAACAGCTTAATATATGTATGTATGTTTGTAATAATAATAATATAATAATATATAAGTATATAATATAATAATAATAATATATATGTAATAATAATAATAATAACCAATAATAATATATGTATAATAACATAATAGTAATAATAATATGTAATATATGTAATAATATGTAATAATATGTAATAATATATATTATATAATAATATATAATATGTATAATAATATATATATGTATTTTATACAACATAATAATAATAATAATAATAATATGTATATGTAATAATATGTATAATAATATATATATATATATAATAATATAATATAATAATAATAATAATAATAATAATAATATATATATATATAATAATATGTTTATGTAATATGTATAATATATGTATAATATAATAACAACAACCAGCCAACCTTGGCCAGTAATGTATAACCAATAACAGTAACCAGCTTAGTAATATAATAATAATAGCCATGGCATATAATATGTATATTAATATAACTGTAGTAACCAGTATATGCTTATATATACTCATATAACTCTAATATGTAATAATAATATAATATATATAGCATAACAACCTATGCTGTATCTTTCAACCAACAACATTATATAATATATATAATAATATATATATATATATGTTAGCCTTTATAATAATAATAATAATAATAATAACAATAATAATAATAACTTAATATATATATATATATATAATAATAATAATAATAATAATAATAATAATAATAATAACATAATATATATGTAATATGATTTAGCGCCAACTCAATAACAACCAACCAGCCAGTAATAACCTTAGCAATAGCTGTATGTAACCAATAATAGTAGTATGCTGTAGTAATAGCCAGCCAGCAATGATTTGCTCATATGTAATAACCCAATAACTAATAATAATAATAGTAATAATAACCTTCCAGCCAACCATATTCTTCAGTAATATGTATATATGTGTTGCTCTAATATAATATGTAGCCAATAATAATATATATAGTAATATGTAATAATATAATAACTAATAATATAATAATATATATAATAATAATAATAACTAATATTTATAACCCAATATATATATGTAGCCAACCAATATGCTATAATACATATAATATCTATGGAATAATAATATGTATATGTAATAATTTAACAACATATATGTAATAATAATATTAATATGTAATAATATAATATGTATATAATATAATAACTATATAATAATAATTAGTTATGTAATATGCAATAATAATATGTATTATTCTTATTTAATAATATATATGTAATAGTAATAATAATAATATGTATAGAAATAAATATTTAGATGTAACAATAATAACCAATAATAGCATAATAATAATAATATAATATATATGTAATATAATATAATATATATTTAATATTAATAATAATAATGTGTAATAATAATAATAATATGAGTAATAATAATAATAATATGTAATAATATGTATTAATATATATTATGTAATAATAATGTATTGTATATGTAATATATATGTAATATAATATAATGTATAATATATAATAGCTAATAATATATATATATATATATATATATATAACAACAATATAATGACATAAAATTTATAGCCAATAATAATATGTAATATATAATATTAGCAATAATAATAATATATAACTGTTTACCTTAACCCAGCTAGTAATATATATGTATATATATGCGTGTACATAACCTTAACTTAATATATAGCATATATATATATATATATATATATATTCGTTGTAAGGAGGCTCATATCAAGGATAGCAGTTTTCATCAAATCGGTCAAAATCTATTCTCCTCCTCCGTTCACTAAAAATCTTTTCTTCTTAGAGAATGTAATAATATTTCAAAACTATACACTCACTAATATTAGCCATTTTGTATAACCGAGCATGAAACATGTAAGAAATTGCCAATGTTTCCTCAATCTACGGTGGAAAAAGGAAAAAAAGACTTGACATTGATAATAATTTGCAACTCGGAATTTTGATCTAAACATTAAATGAATTTTCGTTAATGATTATATATATATGTCTGCGTTGTAACAGATCTAAACAGTTTTTTATTTTATTTTTAAATTTTTTCTACTTTCAGGTAAAGTCTAGAGAAACTAATGCAGAATCATGAAATGAATATAATAGAAGTGTTTGGAAGCTAATGGTAGAAGTTAGTTAGGTTGCCCGTCGGCAGATAGACGACCAATTCTTTATCGTTTAGTTCTTTTTATTTCATTAATTATATATATATATATATATAATATATATATAAATATAATATAGCATATAAGCAATAATAATACCAATATATATATATATATATACTAACCATCGGACTGTATATATAACTGTATAATAATAATAGTATGTATAATATATAATAGCACTGCTTATGCTAATAATCTGCTAATGTGTATGTATGTAATAATAATAATAATATCTAGTAACAACCAACCAATAATATGTATATATAGTAACACTAATAGCATGTAATAATAATAATAATATAACCTTAATAACTAATAATAATATAATATAATAATAATAATAATAATAATAATATGTATATATATTATGATAAAAATAATAACTGTATGTATATATATATATATATATATATATATATATATATATATATATATATATATATACCTTGTATATATATAATATGTATATGTATACATGTTAATTCAATTTATCGAAGGAATTGTTCAGGCACTGGAAACTTAATTTTATAACTTTCAATATTTTTATACGATAAATATCCTCACTTAATAATTGAAAATAAAGGATGTGTGGATTGGGGTGAGGATGTTATACAGATTCGGATGAGGATGCGATGTCTAGCATCACTTCAATATATATATATCTTATATATATATATATATATATATATATATATATATATATATATATGTAGTAATAATATATATAACCTGTATATATATATATATATATATAATATATGTATAGACAATTTATAATAATATAATAATATATATATATAATAACTGTTACCATATATATATTGTTGCGTTTATTGCACAAAGAATGTCTTAATATATATATATATATATGTATATATATGCATATATATATGTAATAATAATAACTGCTATACCTTCTGTATGCACCCAACCAATATATGTATGTAATATATATATATATAATATATACGTATTTATAAATATGTATATATCTATATATATATGTAATATAATAATAATATATATAGTATATAGCACAGCTGCCTGCACCAATATGTATCCTTCAGCATACCTGATTGTGTATAGTAATGAGCGAGAGGACCAAGGAATGGATGGAAGCACTTATGTTTTATGCCGTTTAAACCTTCATTTAAACATAACTGAAAAGATATTTTAGTGAGTCATCAAAGATTCTTATCTTGATAACGATTCAGTACTGATAATATAAGTCCAGCTTTACTAATAAGTAAATAAATACGCTAGCACGCATACACACACACACACCTACACACACACCTACACACAAACACACACACAAGAGACAATTCTTTTATGGTTCACGAATTAAAATGTATGTAGCACTGTATAATAATAATAATAATGTAATGTAATAATAATAATAATATTAATAATATGTATTAATAATATATTAATATATATATGATAATATGTAATATGTAATAATATTTAAAATAATACTATAAAAAATAATTAAAATAATATAATAATACATGATATGGTTTCATATGTTAGATCTGAAGGTAGTTGCTAATATTATATAATAATAATATATATAACCTGCATGTAATATAGCCAGCCCATGCTAGCTATCTGCCAACAACCAACAGCCAGTATGTAGTAGCCAATGTATGTAGTAGTAATAATAATGTGTAATATGTATATGTATGTATGTATAATAATAATAACAATAACAAAAAAGAATTATATTCAAAAATTATTAAAATTCAATAAAGATAGCCAGCCAACCAATAGCCCTGTGTATCAATCAGCCAACAATAATAATATGAATATATATAATAATAATAATAGCAGCCAATATGGAAGTAACAGCAATAATAATATGTGATATAACTATCTTCCTTAATATATAATAGTAATAGTAATATGTAATAATATGTAATAATAATATATATAATACGCAATAATAACAATAATAATAATAACCAATATATAATATTATATTAACAATAATATATGTAATAGCCAACCTGTAACCAATAATAATAATAACTTAATAATAATATTAATATGTATATGTATATATAAACCCAATAATAATAATATGTATATATAAATTAATATTAATATTAATAATAATAATATGTAATATAATAATAAACCAATATGTATAATAGTAATATATAATAATAATAACAACAGCCAATATAAATAGCCAATAATAATAATAATATATGTTTTTGTATAATAATAATAATATATGTATATGTAATAATATAACAATAATAATAATAATAATATGTATGTAATATGTAATAATAATATATGTAATAATAATAACAGCAATAATAATAATATAATAACCAATAATAATAATAATAATAATTTATCTATGATATTGATTTCAATTTATAGACCGCATAGAAGTGTATAATTGCTGTACTAATGAATATATTATCCAATTTGTAAAATAATAATAATATACCAATAGTTGACCTGTATGATATATAACCAATAGTCAATTATAATGATATGTATATATATATCATCATCACCTTCTTTCCCTAGACTGGGATAAGATGCGCCACATGTACTGGAAACAGAAAAGTAGTAAAAAAATATGACGCAAGTCGAAAGGAAAGCCCAGTCTTACCGTCCCCTTTATACCTTTTAATGAGAACTCGCCTCAGTCAGAAAAATTCACCCTAGGGATTCACGGGACTGCGACGGACCATTCTATGGCATCTTGTCAATGTTGGGTTCATCCCTTGGCCCAGGTGAGCCACAACCATACCCCCCTCAATAAACCCTGTCATTCACTCTTATTTTGCACCTTTCTTCTCGCCTCTGCCAAACTCAAATTCCCCTCCTTCAGGCAAGGTATTTCTTTACTAACTCAATCCACCTTTTCTTCGATCTCCCAGCCGGTCGATTCCCAGCACATTCACCACTATACATTCGCTTAACCAACCGACTATCATCCATCCTTTCCACCTGACCAAACCATCTCAATGTACTTTCATATATTCTTTCATTTACTTCTTTCTTCACACCACACAGCTCCCTAATGCGTTCATTCCTCATTGTCCATCTGTAAACATTCTTTAGATCTATACCAATTATTCCAGACCATAGTTTCACTACTATACATTAACACAGGTAATAACATACCTTCTTGTAAGACCCTAGCGCACTCAAGACTTAGTCGATTTACATCCACCAAGGATTTAATTGCATCAGCCACCTTCTCTCCATTCACAACTTTCCTACTACACTCTGAATCTTATCTTAAATAATTAAACTCAGAAACTTGTTCCAGTTGCTCACCATCTAATATAACTTCACACCGAGAACTGTCCTCACTCACAACCATAACCTTACTCTTATCTACGTTTACTTTCAACCCCCTCCTTTTACACACCCTGCTAAATCCCTCTACCAATCCTCTCAAACTTTCTTCAGATTCTTCACGCAAACAAATCATCCGCAAATAGTAGGTAGGGTACCCTCCACTCTCTTTCATTCTCCATCATTCTAACACCTTCCCCTGTCACCCCTACCTCCAATTCTTTCATAACCCAATCCATATACAAATTGAATATCCAAGGGGATATAAACATCACTGCCTCACTCCGCAATTAATATTAAACCAATCACTTTCAAATCCATTTATTATTACACAGGCTTCACCAGTGTCATACATAATTTTGATTCCATCACAAACCTACAACCAACATCATATATCACTAACACCTCCAATACAGCTTCCCTATTAATCCTATCATACGCCTGTGGCAAATCCATAAAACCTAAATACAATTTCTTCTTCTTCTCTCTCATTTTCTCAATCATTTGTTACAATATAAAGATTTAATCCACACATCCTCTACCACTTTTAAACGCACTTTGTTTTCCACCAAACAGTCCCTCAGTCACTCGACTCAATCTTTCGACCAAAATACAAGCATATATCTTCCCTACAACACTCAAAAAACTAATTCCCCTATAATCCTACAGTTACCCTTATCTCCCTTAGCCTTATATAAGGTAAATTGCTGCTCCTCTCCAATCCCTCGGAATTATACCCTCCACAAACGCTTTGTTGCACAACTTCAAAATCCATTCAGTCACCATCTTGATCATTTCACCAGTAATTTCATTTATACCCGAAGATTACCATTCTTCAGCTTTGCGACTCTGATGAGTAACCTGTGGCACAGAGCTATGTTGAATTTTGATTGTGTGAGAACTAGAATTTTAATGGTTAAATTTAAGTTTGAAAATGTCAAGGTATGTGTGGTTGTGGCGTATGGTCCATCTGAGGGTGATGTTAAGGAGAGTGCGACTGGGATAATCTGAATGACGATTAGATTTGGTGAGTAGGAGCTTCAGATTGATTGTGTTGGGTGACATAAATGGTTGGATAAGTGATCATAAAAGGAATGATATAACAGGTGGCTTTCGGGTATTGGGAGAAAATGAGAATGGTAGGAAGGTGATTGATTTCTGTGAGGAGAGAGGTATGTGTGTAAGTAATACTTTCTTTAAAGACAAGAGTATTCATAGGTATACTAGAGTTAGTATAGGTAGAGATGCTATCGAAATGAAAAGTCTGATTGATTTGTATCTGTGAAGAACATGTTGTATGTGTTGGTTCACAGTAATAATAATTAAATTGATGAGAAAAAGAAACTAATAGAGGAAAATTGAAAAGTAACCGATTTTAAATTTTTCTAAAAAAAAGAAAAAAATCAATTTCTTTATAGCTATATTTTATGGGATTTTTTACTTATATATTTTTAATAAAAATATAATATAAAGAAAAAAAATGGGGGGAATAGTCCTCTTTATCTGCTGATATTCTTTCCTCTTCTGTGAGAAACCATTACCAAACAGTTCTTTCTATCTGAAATATTTAAAATAGACCTATAGTTCTAATTATTATTATTATTATTATTATTATTATTATTATTATTATTATTATTATTATTATTATTATTATTATTATTATTATTATTATTATTATTATTATTATTATTATTATTATTATTATTATTATTATTATTATTATTATTATTTATATTTTATTATTATTATTATTATTTTATGTGTGTGTGTGTGTGTGTGTGTGTGTGTGTGTGTGTGTGATTATTATTATTATTATTATTATTATTATTATTATTATTATTATTATTATTATTATTATTATTATTATTATTATTATTATTATTATTATTATTATTATTATTATTATTATTATTATTATTATTATTATTATTATTATTATTATTATTATTATTATTATTATTATTATATGAAACCTGATTTTTATTATCCATCTAATTTTGAATTTGATAGTTAACTGTTAGGTAGTTAGTTACTTTATTATTAAATTTTAGGTTGGTTTCTCTTTTTATTCCATCCATAATAGATATGGAGGGCAAAACTAAAATTTTACACCACCTGCTAGGTATAATTGCCCTATATTGGAAGTTGTATTTCCTCTTAAGATGTTATCTCCACATCCACTTGCAGGGTAAAGTACAAATACAGGCTTTTTCTTGTGACTTGACCTGTGTATGCTTTAAAGGCTCTGTTCATGGTCTAGCCTTGTTAAGTTTTCTTTCCTGGGTATGGGCCTAGGCAAACTTGTTTTTCTCAAAAATAAAAAGAATATATTTTCTATTTTTATTTATATTTATATTTTTTTATTTAAGTTGTCACTGATTTTGTTTTAGTTTTTTTTTTATTTGCCTTTTATGGCAGCCAGAAATATAGTCCTGATTCCAAGGAATATTTTTTTAGGGTCTATCTTGCAAGTTTTCCTACAGGAAGGTTTTGGGCGTGATGCCTAGATCGTCAAAAATCATAGCAATGATTTTCGTTGTCAGGGAATATTCCATTCAGACATTAGGGTGCATTCACAACCAAGCTCATGGTGTATTTTTACATTTTATTTCTACATTTAAATTTTTATTCAATAATATTAAATCCAGATTGCATGATGTAAAAATCGAATTTCATATTTTGATATGGCCACTTAAATAAAAAAAAATAATGTGTAAAAAAAATAAAATAAAATAATATAAACAAACAATAAATGAAAATTTAATATATATTGTATAAGGTCCATATAATATATATTTTTTAACGGTTGGATGTTAAATCAGTGAGGGAGTTAGGGATGGGATTATCGAATCATTATATTATGATTATATTATATTATGATTATATTATGATTTTCGTAAGATTATATTAGTAGGAGCTATCTTAAATGAAGAGGAAGGTGATAAGGAAGGAAGTGAGAGAATTAGAAAATAAGAAGTTTAGTGAACAAGGTAGGAAAGATAAGAATTTAAGAGAGATTGCAAATAAATCAGTTGAATGTGAACAAGATTAAACTGAACAAATCTAGACCCAAATGAAGGAAAGGTTTTTTAGTAGTTCAAGAGAAGTATGTGGATGTGCTAAAGTAGGAAGCAACAATGTTAACAGTGAGTGGTAGAATGAAGGAGTGATGCAAGCGGTTAAAAGTAAAAAAGAAGCTTGGCTGAATGTTTTAAAAGCCAATGATGAAGTCTCAAAAAGAAAGGTGTCTGGAATTATATAAGGAGGATAAAAGAAAACTAAAAGATGTATACGTAGGAGGAAAAATGAGGTAAATGAACAGTTTGAAAGGAGGATGAATGGGGACTTACAAGGGAATAGGAAGCCCTTCTGGAAGGAAACGTCAAAGGTTAAGAATGAAAATATGTTGAATCTGCTTAGAATAATGAAAAGGAATTGTGCTTTCATAACTGGTGAAATGGATGTGAGGAGAGTATGGAGGGATCACCTCGAAAATATGCATAGCATTGTCTGTAATGAAGAGGTGATAGTGAATGTGTGTGGATTTGATGGTGCAAGAAGGGATAGGTACTTTGAGGATGAGGTAATTAATAAGGAGGAGGTAATGGGTGTAGGGAGAAAGTTGAAGAATGGTTATTGTTATCATTATTATTTTTATTATTATTATCATTATATTATTATTATTATTATTATTATTATTATTATTATTATTATTATTATTATTATTATTATTATTATTATTATTATTATTATTATTATTATTATTATTATTGTTATATGTTATTTCTAACCATATTTTGATTTATTTATTTTTGTCGTTATTATTATTATTATTATTATTATTATTATTATTATCATTATTATTATTATTGTGTGTGTGTGTGTGTGTGTGTGTGTGTGTGTGTGTATTATTATTATAATTATTATTATTATTATTATTATTATTATTATTATTATTACTTTTAACTTTTAATCATTAGAATAAAATTTTAATATAGTTTTAATCTTTATTTTAGTTGATGATGGGTTTGGTTAGCATGAAACGTCCTATTAAATGATATAAAAGCTTTTGTTCGCCATTTTGTTTCTTACAAAAAATAAAAGTTTAGGTTCCTTAGAACAAATATATTCAATTTATATATATATATATATATATATATATATATATAACATAACATCTATTTATACATTTGGCTATATATATATATATATATTTGTATAATTATATAACAACATAAAATATTCTGAAGTACTATAATGTAATAACAACTTCACTGATGGATTTTGCTATAGATATATCTTCTTCTTCTTCTTCTTCATTTACCTTTTTTCCCCAAAATTGGGAGTAAGGTGCGTTACATGCATCGGAAAAGAAAAGCAGTAGGAGAATATGACAAAAGTCGAAAAGAAAGCCCAGCCTTACCGATCCCTTTGTACTAATAATTAGTAAGAACTCGTCGCAATCAGAAAATCCACCCTAGAGATTCACGGGACCGCGACGGATCCTCACTATGGTAAATCGTCAAGTGTAGGGTTCATTCCCTGGCCCAGGTGGGCCACAACCATACCCCCTTACAGCACCCCGCCATTCTCTCCTATCATGCACCTTTCTTCTCGCCTCTGCCAAACTCACATTTCTTTCCTGCAAACATTTCTTTACTGACTCAATCCACTTTTTCTTCGGTCTCCCAGCCGGTTGGTTCCCAACACACTCACCATTATACATCCGCTTAACCAACTGACTATCATTCATCCTTTTACAGGACCAAACCATCTCAATATACTTTCATTTATTCTCTCGTTTTCCTATTTCTTCACACCACACAACTCTCTAATACGTTCATTTCTCATTTTATCAATTCTTCTCACACCTAGCACGCCCCTAAGATTGTCCATCTGAACACATTGAACTTTAGATCTATACTTCTTATTCCAGACCATAGTCTCACTACTATACAATAACACAGGTAACAACATACCCTCATGCAAAACCCTAGTGCACTCCAGAATTAGTCCTTTTATTTTCACCAACGATTTAATTGCACCAGCCACCTTCCTGCCATTCACAACTTTCCTACTACACTCTGCATCATCCGTTCCCTTCTCATCCAACACATACCCCAAATATTTAAACTCAGACACTTGTTCCAGCTGCTCACCATCTAACATAACTTCATACTGAGGGCTATCCTCACTCACAACCATAACCTTACTCTTATCTACGTTTACTTTCAAACCCCCCTCCTTTTACACACCCTGCCAAATCTCTCTACCAATCTTCTCAAACTCTCTTCAGATTCGCCACACAAACCCAAATCGTCCGCATATAATTGGTAGGCCACCCTCCACTCATCTCCATTCTCCATCATTCTAACACTATTTCCTGCCACCCTCACCTCTCATTCTTTCATAACCCCAACCATATATAAATTGAATAACCAAAGAGACATAACACAACCCTGTCTCACTCCGCTATTAATACTAAACCAATCACCTTTGACCATTTATTCTTACACACGCCTCACTATCGTCATACATACTTTTGATTCCATTCAAAGCCTACCACCAACACCATATATCACTAACACATGCCATAGAGCTTCCCTATTAACCCTATCATACGCCTGTTGCAAATCCATAAAACCTAAATACAATTTATTCTTCTTCTCCCTCATTTTCTCTATCATTTGTTTCAATTTAAAGATTTGATCCACACACCCTCTACCACTCCTAAACGCACCTTTTTCTTCACCAATCAGTCCTTCAGGCACTCGACGCACTCTTTCGACCAAAATACCAGCATATACCTTCCCTACAACACTCAATAAACTTATTCCCCTATAATTTCTACAGTTCCCCTTATCTCCCTTACTCTTATATAAGGGTACTATTACTGCTCTCCTCCAATCCCTTGGAACTATACCCTTCATAAACGCTTTATTACACAACTTTAAAATCCAATAATCACCATCACCTCCGTTCTTGATCATTTCCCCAGTAATTTCATCTATATCTGCAGATTTACCATTCTTCAACTTTCTCACTCTACCCATTACCTCCTCTTTGCTAATAACCTGATCCCCAAAATACCTATTCCTTCTTGCACCATCAAACTCACACAGATTCACTATCACCTCTTCATTACTGCCAATATTATGCAGATTTTCGAAGTGTTCTTTCCACACTCCCCTCACATCCATTTCATCAGTTACAAAAGCAACATCCCTAATCATTATTCTGAGCAAGTTCCCTTTAATCTCATTCTTAACCTTTCGCGCTTCCTTCCAGAAGAGATTCCTATTTCCTTGAAAGTCCCCATTCATCCTCCTTCCAAACTGTTCATTTACCTCTTCTTTTCTCAATCAACTGATTTACTTGCGAGCGCTCTTACATACTTATCCTTATTACCTTGTTCACTTAACTTCTCACTCTTAATTTTACCCACTTCCTTCCGTATCACCTTCCTCTCCATCAAAGCCCCCCCCCCTAACTTAATTTTACATAGAACATAATGCTCCGATAATCCCATCCCTAGCCTCCTTAATGATTTAACATCGAACACATACATCAACATCTCCTTCTTCACCAACACAAAATCAATCATACTTTTCACTTCGATACCATCTCTATCTACACCAACTCTGTATACTTATGGATACTTTATATATATAGTATATATATATATATATATAATAATATATATCTATAACAGCCTTAGCCATAATAATAATATATATATAATAATATATCTCCACTGTATCTTCTTCCTTCAGCTGTCAACTGCTATATATAATAATATGTATGAGTATCAATATAGTATATAGCCCAATAATATGCTATTCTTGCTCAACATAGCCAACCAGCTAGCCAGCCTTGCTGTAGCCAACCAGCCAGCCTTTCAGCTGCATATGTAATACAGCTGTATAATAATAACAATAGCATATATGAATATTTAGCTATAATAATATGTAGTAATAATAATAATGTAATAATATAATATATAGTAATAATATATAACAACAATAATAATAATAATATATAATAACTAATAATAACTAATAATATATATATATAATAATAATATAGATATTTTAATAACCAATATATATATGTATATATATCTTCTATTTCAATAATATGTAATAATAGCCAATAATAATATAATGTATGTAATAATAATACGTACATATATGTATATATATGTATGTAAACATTTGTGTAATATGCTCTTTCTTTCTTTCTTTATATGCTGCTTTTATATTAATAATAATATATAATAATAATAATAATATATATATATATATATATATATGTATGTAATATAGTATACATATATGTATATGTAATAATAATATTAATAATAATAATAATAATAATAATATATAATATTAACTGTAATAACAATATGTATATTATATATATAATATGTATATAATATATATATAGCAATGATTGTAATATGTAATAATATATATATAATAACTTAATAATAATAATATATGTAATAATATATGTATATATATAATAATATATATATATATATATATGTAATAATAACAATATATATATATGTAATAATAATATGCATATATAAAATAATAATATATATATATATACGTAATAATAATAATAATAATAATATGTATGTAATAATATATATATATAATAATATATATATATATATATATATATATATATATAATATATATATATATAATATATATATATAATGTATGTAATAATATAATAATATATATATTTATATGTATTGCATTATATATATATGTAATAATAATAATAATATATATATATATGTATGTATATGTAATATATGTATATATATATATAATAATAATAATATATATAACTCTTTCTTTCATAACATAATATATGTATTAATATGTATGTAATATGTATATACGTATATATATAATATATATGTATGTAATAATATATATGCTATTCTAAAAATATGCTAATAATATGCTAATAATATGCTAATAATAATAACGCTCAATAATATGTATACAGTATATATATATATAATAATAATACGTATGTATATGTAATAATATAGTATATGTAATATGTAGTAATATAATATAACCATGCTCGCTCAACTCAGCCAACCAATAATAGCACCAATAATAATAATAATATATGTAATATATATATAGATATATGTATATATAATATAATATAATATATATAATAATATATATATAATGTAATAACAATAACTAATAATAACCAATAATAATAATAATATATATATATATATATATATATATATATATATATATATATAGATAACTTTTATGATTTCTCAACCACAATAAAAAAATAGATGTAAAGTTGGTATTGCGTATTCTATTATCGGGGCAAGAACTGCCATTCACGCCTTTTTTTCATTTAAAAATCAATTTAATTTATTTTATATTTATCTTTTTCTGTGAAGTTTAAAAGGTATAAAATATTAAATTTCAATGGATATTGATAACCATTTAAATATAAAGAATTTAATGTAATGAAATTATTTTCCTAATAGTCGTAATATCAGTGTTACTAGTAATATGTTTAAAAATAGAAATTATATTTGAAAATAAGAAATTAACACTATTTATCCTAAAAAGAAACGATATCATGCATCAACACTTCAATACCTTTATTTTTCTTCCTCCACATGAATTCGCAAAGATATGAATCTATCATGTTTTTGTAAAAACCGCACATTTTATTATTATGCTAAATTTCCAATAATTATTAATAAGGGCATTAAATTATTATTATAATTTTTCTTTTTATTTTTATTATTATTATTATTATTATTATTATTATTATTATTATTATTATTATTATTATTATTATTATTATTATTATTATTATTATTATTATTATTTATTATTATTATTATCATATATAGTATTATTATTAAACATCCCAAAAACGTTCCCAATTCGTTTCCTTTTGTTGAATGGACTTTAATTTGCTATAAAATGAACTTACTTTTTTCCTTTTTTGAGCTTCAAATTGATTTATTTTTAAATTCATTTTTTAATTTTTTAGTTAATTTCGACGTAAATATTTATTATTTGTGTCCACAATGAGTGTTGAATATATATATATAACCCACCTATATATATATATATATATATATATATATATATATAACTATATATATATATATATATATATATATATATATATATATATATATATATATATATAGCCCACCTCCAATGCGAGGGTGTTAGCCCTCGCTCAATAGACAAGCCTTGGCTCGTTATTATTATTATTATTATTATTATTATTATTGTGTGTGTATGTGTGTGTGTGTGTATGTGTGTGTGTGTGTGTGTGTGTGTGTGTGTGTGTGTGATGAAATACCCTTGGCAAGTTAACCGATATATATCGGACGAACGATGTAATCGATTTTCTCGTTTATTTCAAGGCAATACAGCGTCAGAGTTACCAAAAACATTTTTTTAACTAAGGAATACCCAAAGGGTATACCAATCGCAAAGATGGAAAAGAGTCAGGGTCTCTCGGCCTCAGCGGGGATGGGGGACTTCGTCCCCTCTGTCCCTCCATCGGCTCGAGCCCTTAAAAAAAATAAAATAAAAAATAAAATTAAAATTAAAAATCAAAATGCAACGTTAGGCAACTCTTGCGCTCTTTCTATTGGAGTTTTAGCTAACACGTGACACTGCAGGGTTGCACGAGTAGCGTTCGGCGATTTTCGATATCATGTCTTTTAATGTAACTTCCTTTTAAAGAAGTAGTGCCATTATTATTATTATTATTATTATTATTATTATTATTATTATTATTATTATTATTATTATTATTATTATTATTATTATTATTATTATTATTATTATTATTATTATTATTATTATTATTTTTATTATTATTATTATTATTATTATTATTATTATTATTATTATTATTATTATTATTATTATTATTATTATTATTATTATTATTATTATTATTATTATTATTATTATTATTATTATTATTATTATCTTTTATTATTATTATTATTATTATTATTATTATTATTATTATTATTATTATTATTATTATTATTATTATTATTATTATTATTATTATTATTATTATTATTGTGTGTGTGTGTGTGTGTGTATTATTATTATTATTATTATTATTAAATGTTAAACTGTTGAAAAATTTTAGCATCCATTTCACTTTTCACTTTTTCTTTAATAAATCAATATTGATTAAATTTGCCCTTTTACGTTATCATAAACAATATCGAACAAGCAGTAAAAGAAATCTATAAAATGTATTAAATAAATGCAATATAATATAAATTAATAGGCGCTGAGCTCAAAAACCTTAATATATGGTCTTTTCTTCTTGTAAATCTTTTCCTTTTCGCGAACAATAAGTTGCTTGAGAATTTAAAATATTTTCTTTCTATTTCACAACAATATTATGATAGTAATACCAACCTTACAAAATTAGAGGTTTGCGAAATGCAAAAGAACCTATATATATATATATATATATATATGTAATATAATAATATTAATAATAATAACTAATAATAATAATATGTAATAATATATATGTAATAATATATAATAATATTATAATGTATTAATACTATATTTTCTCATGAAATCTCCCACATATGGCGGCAGGTGTCTTCTTCTTAAACTATATGCTAATAATAATAATAATAATAATAATAATAATATATAACTAAAAATAACAACTTAATAATAATATGGAAGTAATATATAGTAGCAGCAATAATAACAGCTTAACCTTAGCCAGCCAACAACATATCTTCTTTAATAACTAACTATATGCTGTAATATATGTATATATATATATATATATATATATATATACTTTGCTGTATATATATATATATATAATAACCTTTATATATATATATATAACTTAGGAAATATAAAGCCCGGCGTCGGTGGATAATGGTCTTTCACTCCAACGACAAGCGCATGAGGTGATCCTTGCACGCCTCCGTGGCTACATCAAATGGAACTTTCAACTACTATATGTCACGGGACCCTCCTCCCATCTGCAAATTTTACAGTCCCCATACCCCGCAATCTGTTCGATATATTTCCATTGATTGTCTCCTGCTGGACCCTGTTCCCTGTCGTCATTTTCCTACTTTGTGGTCCGTAGAACCTTTTAAAAGATTGTCCCATATCTTATCTGAATTTTCCCACTTTAGTAGTAACTATTTTCCTGCATCTCCAAGAAGCGAATATTCTTTACAACATGTGATTTTGCTA
>JABUQX010144210.1:25000-35000 GCA_015478945.1 Trachelipus rathkii
TCTCCATGTTTGATTATTTGTATGCTTGTTTGTAGCTTTGTTATTCACCACTATTACCTATTACTAACCTTTTATACGGCACTATTGGTTCGTAATTAACTGCACTTTTATTTATTGGTGGGGCACTTTAAACTTCACTTAGCACATGGCTAATAAACGACAACAATACATGAGAGAAAGAGAAGTACGTCTGCACCTCACAACGGTTGCACGTATAATAATAATAATAATAATAATAATAATAAAAATAATAATAATAATAATAATAATAATAATAATATTAATAATAATAATAATAATAATAATAAATATAATAATAATAATAATAATAATAATAATAATAATAATAATAATAATAATAATAATAATAATAATAATAATAATAATAATAATAATAATAATAATAATAATAATAATAATAATAATAATAATAATAATAATAATAATAATAATAATGATAATAATAATAATAAAGGCAAAAACAAAATTTCAACACAATATGTTACTTCACGAATTTGTCTTTTCAGACATAAAATATCTCACCTCAACTTCGCCAGTAGGAAATTCACATCCACTCCTCAGGAATGGTTTTCTAAATCCGAAAACCGTAAAGTAGGGAGCTTATAGCCATCATAGAGGTTCCAAAGGTAGGAGTTGCATTGTGTGCATACATCTATTCTCAGAGTCTCTTCTTCGGATTTTCTTTCCTTTAGAAGTTAAGAAGAAAACACTTCCCATCAAGATCGATCCTTCAGGACTTAAACCATTGTTCAAGACTAATGTAATCGTTGCAATATTTCGCCTCCGAACTCAAGGCATCTTCATTCGGTAATGAAATTTATTTGTGTAAATAGCTAATAGATATATTTTGTTTTACAAATCCACTATTGTAAGAAAGTAATATTAAAACCTAAAATAAAATTTCAACACAATAAATCACTTCACAAATTTTTCTAAAAAGCTCCCACCAAAAAAGACAAATTAAATTAAATTTTCCGCAAGTAAAAAAAGTAAACACAAAATATAATTTTACTCGTATTTTCACTTACCGTTCAGTACGGGTTTCTAAATACTCTTTTTATTTATTCCTCACTTGGTAACCTTTGCCTGCCTTATTCCTTTTCTTAATTTTCACTGATAGTAACCTTTCGTTCTTCTATCTGTGTTTCTTCCAATAATAATGCCTTCTTCCTAAATTTCGATTCCAAGTTAAACCTTTCTTCCGTAGTTGGTTTGTTTCGTAACAATATATATAGTATAATTATATAATATATATATTATTATGATATTATACATATATATATTATTATTATATTATATTATTATATATACATATATATATATTATTATATATATTATTGTTATTATTATACATTATTATTATTGGTTATATTATGCATATTATTATTGCTACATATTGCTATGTATATATATATTATTATTATATTATTAATATTAACATATATATATTATTGGTTAAGTAGTATATATTATTATATATATTATTATTGTATATATTATTATTATATATATATATATATTATTATAATATATATATATATTATATTATTATTATTAAGTTATTATATATATATATTATATACATTATACATATATATATACAACATCATTACAAGGTTATTATAGCATATTACAGCAGCATATTGGTGCTATGAGCAGCATGGTTGGTTATTATATTGGTTATTATTGTTATTATTACATATATATTTATTAGAGATACATATATTATTGCTATTATTATTATTATTATTATATTATTATATATATATATATTTATATATATTATATTATTATTATACATATTGGTATATGATATATACATACATATATGCTATATATATTATTATATATTATTACATACATATTAGTTACTACATATTATTATTATTATTATATTATTATTATTATTATATATATTATTATTATTATATAAGCGTTATATATATATACATTGCTACATATATACATAACAGAGCAGTTAAGAGCAGGGCAGAATAGCAGCATATATATATATATATATATATATATATATATATATAAGATATATATATATATATATATATATATATATATATATATATATATATATACCACTTTTTATGACTGTGGCACGCGTCACTGCTCTCTAAGCCCCCTTCCTTGGTTTTCTCCTTCTCTTTGCTTACTCTGTCAAGTTTTCTCTCTGATCGCTCCATATCAGCACTTGTTGATGGAGCGTCCTCTTCCTCCTTCCTGTTAATTGTGGTGTTCCTCAAGGTTCTGTTCTATCTCCAACTTTATTCCTACTTTTCATCAACGATCTCCTCAGTTGTACTTCTCACACTCTGTTCACTCTTACGCCGATGACTCAACTCTCCATTCTTCAACTCATTTCAAATCTACTCCCTTTTTTGCTTCTAGAGTTGCCTCTCATCTTCAGCTTTCCGACGGCCTCTTACGATCTGATGGGATTTCCCGGTGGGGTCACCGCAACCTTGTAAAATTCAACTCTTTAAAGACTCAACTTCTCCACATCTCCTTCTCAAAAATACCTCCGACCTTTCCTATTTCCTTTGACGGCTCTAACGTCTCTCCTGCATAAACATTCTTGGTCTTAACATAAACAACAAATTATCTTTGAAACCTAATATTTCTATGGTTGCTAAGGTGGCCTCAAAGAAGCTGGGATTTCTGTTCAGGTTGCGTTAATTTTTTTCCTCTGCACAGTTACCTCTGCAGCTATATAAGGGCCTTATTCGCTCTTAAATGAAGTACTGTTCTCCACATTTGGGGGGGGGGGGCTCTGGCTCCACCCTCCTATTGGATAGGGTTGAGTCTAAAGCTAAGAGACTAATAAACTGTCCCTTACTTTCAAACTCTCTTGACCCTCTATCTCTGGCCTAAATCTCTAACGTTAGGCGCTCTATCCCTTTCATGTTACTACGGTGGCAGATGGTCGGGGAGTTGACCTCTCGTACCCTCCACCCTGCGTCGCCCTCGTAGCGCAAAGGGGTGCTGCTCTCGCAAACGAATTCTGCGTGAGTTTTGCGAACCCCAGACTTGTTTGTTGTATTGCCTCTTTCTTTCCAGCTACTTCTGTTCTGTGGAACTCCTTGCCTTCTTCTGTTTTTCCAACTATATTTAATCTTCCTTTCTTTAAAGCCTACGTCTGCGATCCTGAGAACTTTGCCTTAGACTGGGGATTGTGTGGGTTTTTTTAATAAGTTTCATTTTTTTATATTGGCTGATTTCTGCCGGCCCAGCCCGTGAGTGTGCGATCTGTGTATATATATATATATATATATATATATATATATATATTATTATTATTAAGTTATTATTGTTGTTATATATTTTTATACATACATATATATGTATATGCTATTATACATATACAGCAGAGCTTTCATATATATATTAAGTTGTTATCTATATATTACAATATTTATTACATGACTATGAGTATTATTACCATTATTCTGACATATTATCACATATCACTTCTGGTCATTATTAAGGTTGCTGGTTATATATATATAAAGAGTATGTTGTTATATATATATTATTATATTTTTTATGTTACATACATATTATATATATATATTACATATTAGTATTATTGTTATAACATATCTACATATTTAATACTTAAAACAAGATTTCTCTATGATACTACATATGAAGTTGCTATTGTTAGTTGTTGTTATTACTATGTTGTTACATATATACACACACACACAACACAACAACAGCAAATTTATATATATATATATATATATATATATATATATATATATATATATATATATATATATATATATATATATATATATATATATATATATAAGTATATATTATTAAATTTTTTATATATATATATGTATATATATATATATATATATATATATATATATATATATATAGGACCTTAAGTAAACCACATTCCTCAAAATAATTTAGTATTGGAATGGTTGGTAATGATTTTTTATTTAAGGGGAGACTTCATAGCAAAATCTCAACTATTCCAAACCGATAAAAGTAAATATTTTTTTGATAAACAACTATGATATCTTGAAAAAAACAAACAAAAAAAACTGTTCGTTTTTAAACAGTTTTAGGGTGAAGAGAGGAATTTTTTTTTTTTTGGAATTTCCACAAAAACTGCCATAAAATATTTAATTTTCAAGATATTTCAATTTTTTTTTGCTTTAGAATACTCCAATTTAGTGTGGTAATAAATTTTAGTTAGACACCTTATTTGAAAATTTGTTTTTTAAAAAAAATTTTTTACAATCTCTGAAAAGTACTTTAAAAATTTTTGAACAGAGAATAGTCAACCATGGCTGACACCACCTTACGTTCTACCAAAACATTTAATATTAACGTCAGTTTGTTTACACGTTTATATGTGAGCTTGATACCAAATTTGGAGAAAAAAAATCTGTTCGTTTTTTTTTAATGAATTTTTTTTATATCTCATGTAAGGAAAAAATGAAATGCTAGAAAAACACAAATAAACATTTGGAAAATTTTTCATTTTTTAGACGGCAAAAAAAAAACTTTATTCTCATATATATATATATATATATATATATAGAAGGTTTCAAGCTAGCATATATATATATATATATATATATATATATATATATAGCAGTAGCAGCATATAATTTTTTATTTTATACATAAAAAAAATATATATATATATATATATATATATATATATATATATATATATATATATATAGGTTCCAAGCAACCTTCTATTGATTTAAATAAGTACAGTTTCAAAGCAGTGATGTCGAAGCAGGTGACTTGAAAACTGTTCCGAGATGTCTTCTTTTTTGGAGAGGCGGATCGAACTAGTAGTAAAGCCTCCTGTACATTGTCTAACGGCGACGCTTTTGTCAATGGTTCGTGTCCTGGCGCGAGTGAAATTTTTTTCGTCTTATTATTGCAAATTTCTCGCAACGAGCATGTTGTGCGCATGTCGGCGATCCTTGACTTTGGTCGGCTGCTCCTGTAACCCATGAGCACCCCTGAAAAATGCCGTGTAGCCCCAGAGGGGGTTCCAACCACCCTTCTGTGAATTTATATATGTAGCGAGTTTCAAAGCAGTGATATCGAAGCAGGAGATTTGAAATCTTCCGAGATGCCTTCTTTTTTGGGGAGGCGCATTGGACTAGTGGTAGAGCCTCCTGTACATTGTCTAACGGCGACGCTGTTGTCGATGGTTCGAGTCCTGGCGCGAGTGAATTTTTTTCGTCTTATTATTGCAAATTTGTAGCAACAAGCATATTGTGCGCATGTCGGCGTTCCTTGACTTTGATCGGTTGCTCCTGTAACACATGAACACACCTGAAGAATGCCGTGTAGCCCCATCAGGGGTTCCAAATCCATCCTCTGTGGATTTAAATAAGTATTGAGTTTCAAAGCAGTGATATCGCAAAGCAGGGGGATCTGTTCTGAGATGCCTTCTTTTCTGGGGTGGTTGATCGGACTAGTGGTAGAGCCACCTCTACATTGTCTAACGGCGACGCATTTGTCGATGGTTCGAGTCCTGTCGCAAGTGAAATTTTTTTGTCTTATTATTGCAAATTTGTCGCAACAAGCATCTTGTGCGCATGTCGGCTTTCCTTGACTTTGGTCGGTTGCTCCTGTAACCCAGGAGCACCCCAGAAGAATGCCGTATCCCCAGCAGAGGTTCCAATTACCACCCTTCTGTGGATTTAAATAAGTGTCGAGTTTAAAACAGTGATATTGAAGCAGGAGATTTTAAAACTTCCGGAGATGCGTTCTTTTTCTCTAGGAGGATCGGATTAGTGGTAGAGCCTCCTGTACATTGTCCAACGGCGACGCTGTTGTCGATAGTTCGAGTCCTGGCGCGCGCGAATTTTTCGTCTTATTGCAAATTTGTCGTAAGAAGCATGTTGTGCGCCTGTTGGCGTTCCTTGACCTTGGTCGGTTGGTCCTGTTACCCATGAGCACCCCTGAAGAATGCCGTGTAGCCCTAGAAGGGGTTCCATCCATCCTTCTGTGGATTTTAATAAGTATCGAGTTTCAAAGCAGTGAAATCGAAGCAGGAAACTTAAAAACTGTAAAGAAATACCTTTTTTTCTGGGGTGTTGGATCTGACTAGTGGTTTAACCTCTTGTACATTGTCTAGCAGCGACGCTGTTGTCGATGGTTCGAATACTGGCGCGAGTGTAAAATTTTTCTTCGTCTTATTAATGCAAATTTGTCGTAACAAGCACCTTGTGCGCATGTCGACGTGGTCTGGATTTTTTGGTTGGTTGCTCCTGTGACACGGGAGCAAACTAGCAGTGCCGTGTAGCCTCAGCAGGGGTTCCAACCACCCCTTCTATGGATTTGAATAAATATCGAGTTTCAAGTAGTGATATCGAAGCAAGAAATTTGAAAACTTCCGAGATGCCTTCTTTTTCTGGGGAGGCTGATCGCACTAGTGGTAGGGCCTCCTGTACATTGCCTAACGGCGACGCTGTTGTCAATGGTTCGAGTCCTGGCGAGTGAAATTTTTCTTCGTCTTATTATTGCAAATTTGTTCAACAAGCATGTTGTGGCCATGTCGGCATTATTTGACTTTAGTCGGTTGCTCCTGTAACCCAGGAGCACCCAAGAAGAATGCCGTGTCCCAGCAGGGGTTCCAACTACCCTTCTATGGATTTAAATAAGTATCGAGTTTCAAAGCAGTGATATCGAAGCAGGAAATTTGAAAACTGTAAAGAGATACCTTATTTTTTTTGTGGTGTCGGATTGGACTAGTGGTGGAACTTCCTGTATATTGTCTATCGGTGACGCTGTTGTGATGGTTCGAGTCCTGGCGTGAGTGATGATTTTTTTCTTCGTCTTATTATTGCAAATTTATTGCAACAAGAATGATGTTCCCATGTCAGCCTATTCTGGTTGGTTGCCCTGTAACACGGGGAGCAAAACTAGCAGAATGCTGTGTAGACCCAGTAGGGTGTTAAAGCACCCTTCTATAGATTTAAATAAGTACTGTTTCAAAGCAGTGATATCGGAGCAGGAGACTTAAAAACTGTTCCGAGATACCTTCTTTTTCTGAAGTGGATCGGACTAGGGGTAGAGCCTCCTGTACATTGTCTAACGGGAGACGCTGTTGTCGATGGTTCGAGTCCTGGCGCGAGTGAAATTTCTTCATCGTCTTATTATTGCAAAATTTATCGCAACAAGCATCTTTATGCCCATGTCGGCGTGGCTTGATTTCTTTGGTTGGTTGCTCCTTTAACCCAGGAGCAACCTATCAAAATGTCGTGTAGCCCCAGCAGAAGTTCTATATTTATACTTTATATCTATACCTCTTATTCCAGACCATAGTCTCACTACTATACATTAGCACAGGTAATAGCATACCGTCATGTAAGACCCTAGCACACCCAAGACTTAGTCCCTTTGTATCACTAAGAATTTAATTGCAATTCAGCCATCTTCCTTCAATTCACAACTTTCATACTACATTCTGCATCATCCGTTCCCTTTTCATCAACCATATATCCTAAATATTTGAACTCAGACATTTGTTCCAGCTGCTCACCATCTAACATAACTTTACACAGAGAACTATCCTCACTCAAAACCAGAACCTTACTCTATTCTACGTTTACTTTCAAACCCCTCCTTTTACACACCTGCCAAATCTCTCTCTACTAATCCCCTCAAAGCTATTTCAGATTCGCCACACTAAACTTAATCATCCGCATATAATAGGTAGGGCACCCTCCACTCTCTTTCATTCTCCATTACTCTAACACCATCCCTTGCTACCTCACCCCACCTCTGATTCTTTCATAACCCAATCCATATATATATATATATATATATATATTTTTTAAATTGAATCAATTTAAGTTATTGTTAGTTGTTATATAAAGTATATATAAGTATTATGAAAGAAAGAAGCAGCATATAAGGCTAAGGTTGTTGTTAGCTATATATATATATACATATATATATATAGCAGCATGTATATATATTAATGATATATATTTATATATATATAGCAGGGTGTAGTTATAGTATAGCAGTATATATGCGGTGTAGCAGGTATATATATATATAGTTGCTATATATATATATATTATATATATATATATGATATATATATAGATATATATATATATATATATATATATATATATATATATTCCTTTTTCAATTGAATCAATTCAAGCCTTTGATATATTTCTTTTACAATCCAAAAGAAAAATAATAATTACTTTTCTCCGGCTCCGGCTCCAACTCCGACTATAGTTTCTGCACTGTTTGAGAATTGTTCACTTTCTGGCAATAAATTTTTCACGTACAAAAATATTTTTTGAAAAAATTTATGCAAAGAATCTGGTTCCGTTTCATACTCCAGCTGCGGCTCCAGATCCGGCGCTGGATCCGACTAAGGTTTCTGCACTATTTGAAAATTGCTTAGCACGTCTTCTGGCAATAAACTTTTCACAAAAAAATATTTATAGGAACAAAATTATACCCAGAATCCGGCTCCGTTTCCGACTTCGGATCCGGATCCAACTAAGGTTTCTGCATTATTTGAACATTGTTCAGCACGTCTTCCGGCAATAAATTTTTCATCTAAAAAAATATTTCTTGAAAAATTTATAAACAGGATCCGGCTCTAACTCCGGCTCCGGTTCCGACTCCGGATCCGGATCCGACTAAGGTTTTTGAACTATTTGAAAATTTGTCAGCGAGTCTTCTGGCAATACATTTTTCAACTAAAAAATATTTATAAGCAAGATCCGGCTCCGGATCCGACTCCGGATCCTGCTACGGATCCGGATCCATCAAAGGTTCCTGCACTATTTGAAAATTGTTCAGCACATCTTCTTTCACTAAATTTTCACCTAAAAAAATATTTCTTAAAAAAATTTCATACCCAGGACCCGGCTCCGGGTTCGGCTCCGGATCCGGATCCGGATCCGACTAAGGTTTCTGTACTAATTGAAAATTGTTCAACACGTCTTCTGGCAATACATTTTTCGCCTAAAAAGATATTTTTTGAAAGTCCGGCTCCGGCTCCGGCTCCGGCTCCGGCTCCGGCTCCGGCTCCGGCTCCGGCTCCGGCTCCGGCTCCGGCTCAGAGTTCGGCTTTTCGCCGCCCTGGCTTCGGCTTCGGCTTGGCTGGCTTCGGCTGGCCGCTTCGATTCGACTAAGGTTTCTGCACTATTTGAAAATTGTTCAGCACTTCTTTTTCTGGCAATAAACTTTTCACAAAAAAAATATTTTTCGGAAAATCAAATTACGGCTCCGACTGACCGGTTCGACTCCGAATCCGATCCGATTACGATCGCACTAGCTGAAAATTGTCTGGGGCAAGTCTTCTGGAATAAATTATTCATCTAAGAAAATTATCTCTGAAAAAATTTATACCAAGGATAAGGCTCTGAATCTGGAGATCCGGATCCGGAACCGACTAAGGTTTCTGCACTTTTGAAATTTGTTCAGTACGTTTTCTGGCATAAATTTTTCACTTAAAAATATTTTGAAAAATTCATACCAGGCTCCGGTGCCCTGACTCCAGCTCCGGCTAATACTCCAGCTCTGACTTCACTTTCGGCTCCGGATCCGATTAAGGTTTTTGAACTATTTGAAAATTGTTCAGTACGTGTCTTTGGCAATAAAGTTTTCACCTAAAAATATATTTTTTTTAAAAAATTCATACCAGGATCCGGCTCCGGCTCCGGCTCCGATCCGGATCCGACTAAGGTTTATGAACTATTTGAAAATTGCTCAGCACGTCTTCTATCAATAAAATTTTCACCTAAAAACATATTTTTAGAAAAATCATACTCTGGCTCCGACTCCATCTCCGATTTTGAATCCGGCCTGGCCCGACTCCAAATCCGATCCGATTAAGCGATTCTCCTGCACTATTTGAAAAATTGCTCCGGGTGCAAGTTTATGGCAATAGATTTTTCATCTAAGAAAATTATTTCTTGAAAAATTTATACCCAGA
>JABUQX010144210.1:45000-47500 GCA_015478945.1 Trachelipus rathkii
TATTTTACTTGGTTTAAAGCGGTGCTGGTATGCCCTATCTGTTAATCTATTAGTCGTGTAACCAATATACGTCGACGTACAGTCAGACTCGGGACATGCGAATTGGTACACGACATGGTGATTAACTGAAAGGGTATCCTTAGTAGAGAAGCAGGAAGAAAGTTTTCTTAAGTTTTGTGCGTTTAACTGTGATTTCTTTGAATTCTTGTATCACGTATAGTTTTTGAGTTACAAGCTTCCAAATTTAAGGTATAATACCTCCAAATATGCGTATGTTGTAACAAAGTTATATTATTATTATTATTAAACTTTACGAAAATATTTCCAAAACATATTTAATTCATTTATTATTATTATTATTATTATTATTATTATTATTATTATTATTATTATTATTATTATTATTATTATTATTATTATTATTATTATTATTATTACTATTATTATTATGGCAACTAAAACATAATTTTTTTTCCTGTGCAGACTTTAATTCTCATTACACAACTGAAAATGTTCGGGAAAGAACTTTATTAATAATTTATCATTCTTTTTTTTTCTTTTTAATTTTTACTTTATGTAATTTTTTTATTTTCAAAAATAATTTTTCGTGTACAGGTAGATATTTGTTGATTTTTATTTAATTTTATTTTATATTTCCCAACAGCTTGTGATTGCAGTGAGTATTATAGTTTAATCTTAGTTCTATGTTGAGAGATCTCAGACCTCGTAACAAGCGAATATTATCACTTGTCGGCTGAGTGGAATGAGAAGACTCTATAAGAAGCTTGATAGTAATGACAAGGTCTAAAACATAGTGAAAATATATTTAATAGGAAAGGTTTACCAAATGCTTTAAGAACTATAGTACCAATTTATATAAAAAAAAAATGTATACATCAAGGTATTGTAAGTCAATCTCATAATAATTTATATTATATATATATATATAATATATATATATATATATATATATATATATATATATATATATATATATATATATTATATATATATATATATATATATATATATATATATATATATAGGGGGAGGTCGGACTAAGAGACCAGAGTGGAGACAGACCAAGGAGAAGACAATTCGCTGAGAAGATATCAAATGCCATCTATGATTCAGCTTATCGAAGAACTGGTCTTGGAAGATAGAGGGGAGTGGAAGAAGAGGTTGACCCTGCTGACAGGCTCATTAGCCTACCTGGGAGCGGATGTAAGATGAAAATATGCACATATATGAGAGAAGAGGTAAGTGTCTGTGTTTAAATATTTATATATATATATATATATATATATATATATATATATATATATATATATATATATATATATATATATATATATATTATTTTTTTTTTTTTAGCCTTTTCTGAACGTGTTTCGCATCTTTAATGTTTGTTATTAATTATCGCCAACTATTTACCTCTCTTCTAATGTAGATTGCGTTTACCCAGAGAGTCATTTTCATCATTTAAACCAAAAGTTCAAAAAGTTTAAGATTCAGAGTTCTGTTCTACCTAATTCATTTTTTAGCCTTTTAATTAATGGTCTTTCTTTAACTTCATCTAATATCTACTCTCACGTTTCCTAATCCACCAAGCTTTCGCTCTCTCACTTCCAAAAACCTCCATCACAATCGTTAAAAGATGACACTAGAAGCAATGCTAACAAAACAATATGATCTCTTCTCTGCATTTAATTGGGAATAATGTAACATAATTCTCTTTCATTTTCATAAAAGCGTATTTCTTTCATCTACCTTCAAAACACTATCTTCCTTGAATCTACAACATTTTCAAAATCAATATCTGCTGTTATTAATATTTCTCCTGTTTAAATAATTAAATCGTATTCCTTCTTGTTACTTGATACTTGTTACTTCATTACTAGGTGCCTCAGAATTTTCTTTAAATAATCAAAGTGGCTTTCCAATTGTTAATTATACTTCTTTTGCTTTCCAATTGTTAATTATACTTCTTTTGTACTGTCAAAGGCAATCATTTCCATTTTATGTTTTGAAATTTCTTTCTTTAAATTTCCTCTGCCAGCACTGCACCTTCTCTTTCCAAATTTGAACTACTCGACATTTTATGCACATATAATTTTCGACATGTCAAAAAGCAAATGTTTGGCTCTCTAGAATTTACCCCGAACCTATTACATATTATTCCCAACTTGTTACATTTGTATTTGTTTCCTTCTCTCTCCGCTAATTATATATCGGAGACTCATTCACTTTCTCTTTTAGTGATTTCTATTGTAACTTCTTCAATATCATTCATGTAAATATCCCTTTTTGGAATATTTTCAATACTCTATTGGGTTTTCTATAAATATCTTTTGCAGTAACCACGTTGTCGAGAAGTTAATTCAAAAAAAGAGAGGATCATTGACTTTTTTTGTGATTTTTAAACAAATTTCATTTTTTAACTAGAAAATTTAATGATAAATTATCAGTTTTTTTATATGCCCTTGTTGCCCTTGTTAAA